>PVKS010011193.1:0-57499 GCA_004027875.1 Aplodontia rufa
CCGGGGAAACGAGGCAACCACACGCAGCTGATGGCAGCTCAGAATCCGTTTATTGCTAAGGCACAGGGGTTTTTATAGAGGAGGAGGGGATACAGCCAAGGAATCAATAATCCTTCTAAGGGAGTTGCCAGGTGTTATGTAGATTTCAGTACAGACAAAAGTTAGGAACATTCTGTAGTTGATACATTCTGACCCACCCCGTTTGACCTTTTGTATAACAAAGCACAACCTAGCAGCCCCTCCTGAAGGAATTTATACAATAGTAACAAGATCGTTCCAGGGCAGCTGATGAAACAGAGAGAAGGTCAGACCAAGGTCAGACCCCAACATCCATGGATTTTATTCTTCAAATTTATTTTATTTTTATTAAGGAGTTGTTATTGTACAATCATAAATGCGTATAAAGTAACAATATGATATGCATTTGTTAAATCAGAACATATTACCCACACCCCCGTCTCTTGATTCTTCTGTATTTCACCCCTAATAAATATTTAGACTGAGAATTTTCCAGAATTAAATGATTGCATAAGTATTATTTGGATTCTCAGGGGTACTACATTGTTGATTGTCTCCCTAAATCCCTCTCTATCCTCCTTTCCCCTCCGCCTATTCCCCTCCCCATGTCTATGGTTGCCCTAGATTATGTGCTGCTATGCTTTTGCTGGGTCAAATACATGAGTTTGAACACCTTTCAACCAAGCCTGGGTTTTGCTCCAGCCTCCACAAATGAGGGAAAACATTTGATCTTCGAGTCTCTGGGTTTGGCTAACTTCACTCAGCATGATTTCTTCCATTGTTCAGGCTCATTCTTAAAGGTTCCTGCTTCAGCCTGGGAGGTTATTGTTTTTGTTTTTGTTTTGAACCAGGGATTGAACCCAGGGCGCTTAACCACTGCTCCACATCTCCAGACCATTCTATTTTTTATTTTGAGACTTGGTCTCGCTAAGTTGCTAAGGGCCTTGCTAAATTGCTGAGGCTGGTCTTGAACTTGCAGTCATCCTTCCTCAGCCTCCTGGGTTGCTGGGATTACAAGTGTGTGCCACCACTTGGGAGATTTTAACTGTGAGGGACTGGGGATGTAGCTCAATGGTAGAGTGCTCATGGATGAGATCCCGATCCCCAACACCAAAACAAACAAAACTACCCAGAGTACCATGAGAATCATGGTCTTCCCAGTTTTTGGATTGATAGTTTGGATCCTTACCCATTGGTTTCAGAAAGACTCACCTGTCAATCATCCCTCACCACAGGTGCCAGGCCAATGTAACCATTGGGCTGCCTACCAAGAAGCCCATCCCTGACTGTGAGATCAAGAATCGCCCCAGCCTCCTGGTGGAGAAGATCAACCTGTTTGCCATGTTTGGAACTGGCATCGCCATGAGCACCTGGGTCTGGACCAAGGCCACACTGCTTATCTGGAGGCGCACCTGGTGCAGGTGGGGTCAGCAGCCAGCTCATCCTGTCCCTCCAGTCTTACATGCAGCCTCAGGACCCATCTTGAGGCTTTGTCTTGTCCTGCTTCCTGCACACTGCCTTGGGCTGCCGTTTCCCAAGCACTGCACTGAGCCACCTGAAGCCGCCTTCTCAGGAGCTCACCACCGCCTCCTGGTGGCACCTCTGTCCTTGGGCCACCAGAGTCTGAGCTCATGGGTAGCACCTGGTGACTAGATAACGGGGTACACCGGAGCCCTTTGCAGGGAAGGCCTCCATGCCTCGGAGACCCTTGAGGCACTTGAGATCCTTAGAAGAACCTCCTAACCTAGAGGGAACTGGATAATGGTCTTTCATAAGATTTGGTGGGAAGTGGCTGCTCCTCCACTTCCCTGCCTGTTTTCTGCTCTCAGGTTGACTGGGCAGAGTGATGACGAGCCCAAGCGGATCAAGAAGAGCAAGATGATTGCCAAGGCCTTCTCCAAGCGGCGGGAGCTGCTGCAGAACCCAGGCCAGGAGCTGTCTTTCAGCATGCACACCATCTCCCATGACGGGCCTGTAGGTGAGCCTTGGCCCTGTCCTCCCTCGGCCACTTAACCCCGCTTCCCTCCCAGGACAGACTGTGAAGAATGACCTGCACCCTGTTCTCACTCACTCCTTTTCCAGTCCACCTCCCCTCCCCTCGGGACCCCTCTTTCTCCTCTGTTCCTTCCCATGGGTCATGAGTGTCACAGGAAAGCAGGGGGCTGAAACTCCAAACCTGGATTCTATGTTCCAACAAAAGAGAATTTAAAATAGGACATGAAGTCTTGCAAGAGAACTTTATTATTGTAAGTGGAAGTGAGCTGAAAGTAAAGCGAAAGCAAAGTTAGGCTCAAGCAGAGAGAGGGGGCGTCTCCAGCAGAGAACGACAAAGGAGACAACACTGTCTCTAGATTTATTGCTGTTTTGATGTTCACCAGGAGAGCTGGGGTCTTCCTTCTACACTCTGCCAATCAGGTGTTCTACTCCTCCTTCACGTCAGGCAGTGGGGTTTTTGACCTTAGTTGGTCCTCTCTGGAACTCTCATGGTGGGCATCTTATTTAGAGGGGGCTTCATCTACAAGTCAATCCCATAATAATATGGGCATTGGGGTCAGTGGCCAGTCAGAAGTTACCTTATTGTGCCTGTGCTCCTAAAGGAATCTTCCTTCCCAGACAAACCGAGACACTGATAGCCATAATTCCTAGCTTCACACCAACCTCAGTAGACCCTGTCAAGAGTTAGTCTCCTGGCTGGAGCGGTGGCCCAGCAGTTTCTGCGCTTGCCTGGCAAGCACGAGGACCCGGGTTCAAACCCCAGCACCACGTGCACAACTAAGTGTTGGAGCAACTAAGGCCATGTGAAAAACAAAATAAAGTTGTTTCTCTCTTTCTCTGTCTCTCTCACTGTCCCTCTCCCTGGGGGGGAAAAAAAGAGTCCCATTAATCCTTTCCTTTTAATGGATTTTCCAAATTGCTCCTTTGCTTCTGTTTATTTTCTACAAATTAACTACCACCCTTTGCTTTCTCATCCACTTGGCTTAAAGAAGACCCTAGAGTAATTTTTTTTTTTTTAAAGAGAGAGTGACAGTGAGAGACAGAGAAAGCCAGGCAAGTGCCGAAACCGCTGAGCCACCGCTCTAGCCCAACCCTAGAGTAATTTAAAGAATGCATTTCACTGCTCATTGCTAGCTACTGCCTAACACAATTTCCCCCTCTGCCTTTCCTACTTGCTCTCTGAGCCAGAGTAAGTCAGGGTTCCAAGACTGGATTTGTGGCCTCTGTTTAGGACTTTTGGGGATCTGAAGCTGTGTCCCTCAGATTCTGAATGGATAGAGATCACTGTGGTTTTGGTACCTCCTTTTTCTGACAATTGGAGCGGGAGGGACTGGCTCAGGGGAATGGTGGTACATAAGGAAGGAGTCACCTAGAGGAACTGGGAAGTCACTTTTCCATCTTTCTTTCCATCTCCAAAGCGGGTTTGGCCTTTGACCTCAATGAACCCTCAGCTGATGTCTCCTCTGCCTGGGCCCAGCATGTCACCAAGATGGTGGCTCGGAGAGGAGCCATATTGCCCCAGGACGTGTCTGTCACTCCTGTGGCAACTCCAGGTATGAGAGTTTAGGCTTCTGTAGGAAGGTGGTGGGCACAACGGCTGGAGGTTCCTGGAACTCGATTACCAGGGGCTGCCAGAGCAGGAGGAGGAGGGAAAGGCCCCAGAGGATCTGAAGTGGGACCAAGACACTGGAAGTCCAGAGCTCAGGAATAAGGGTGCTGGGGGCATAGCCTAGGGGCGTAGCTCAGTGGTGGAGTGCTTGCCTAGTGTATGCTCAGCAACACACACAAAGGATAGGGATGCTGGGAGGGAAGGGTGTTGAGGATGGAGCCAGGGCCCCAGGCTGTGTTCTCTTTCCTCTGTCAGTGCCACCAGAAGAACAAGCCAACCTGTGGCTAGTTGAGGCAGAGATCTCCCCAGAGCTGGAGAAGCGCCTGGGCCGGAAGAAGAAACGGAGGAAGAGGAAGAAGGAGGTGTGCCCCCTGGCACCAGCCCCTGAGCTTCACCATCCTGCTCCCACCCCTACCCCTGCCACCAGTGCTGTTCCTCGGCTGCCTCAGCTTCCCCGTCAGAAATGCCTGGTAGCTGCAGGAGCCTGGGGACCTGGAGACTCCTGCCGACCGGGAGCCTGGACCCTGGTCTCCAACCCCTTCTGCCCAGAGCCCAGTCAGGACCCCTTTCTCCCCAGTGTCCCAGCCTCCATGGCTTGGGCTCAGGGCCGCCGCCAGGGTCTGGGGCCTATTCACTCCCGCACCAACCTGATGGAGGCAGAGCTCATGGATGCAGACTCGGACTTCTGAGCCTGCAGAGCCGGACCTGGGACAAGAAAGAGGAACAAATACCATTCCAAGGCTCGTTTTCCTCCCTGAGAGTGCTTCCCTGGGATCTCATCTTCCAGAGAACCTGTGGGCCAAGTGCCCTTCCAGGAGAGTTCTGTATGTTTGGCTTAAAGCAGCAGGACTGTGGGAAAGAGCCAGACATCTCTGTGGGTAGGCCTCACCCCAAGGGCAGGGCCCTGGAGCTCAGGGTCTTTATTTCTGTCCCACCAGATGGAGTCTGGCTGGCAGTATTAGCCTCCGGCAGAGCTTGAGGTGGAGGCAATAAGGGTAGAGGCAGGGGTGACAGTTCTGAGTGGATTTTGGTGACCAGCGAGACAGCCAAACTCATGTCTGGCAGATGGGGGCTGGCTGCCCTTTTCGTGCCAACAGGTGCCATTTCCTGGCACTCTAAGACCAAAAGTGTTTATTGTGTCATTTGTCCTTTGTCTAGATGGGAACAGGGCTCCCTTCTTCATCTTCAGGTGGTTATGGGGCCAGAAGTGCCTACTGCCGTAGGGGCCACAACCTCTCTAACAGGTGGCCCTATCCCAAACCCACCTTCTGTTCTGCGCTCTCCCTTTCCCCATCTCACTTCCTCCAGGCCAAATTCTTCCTGCTTCCTGTTTGTTGGTTAGGACTCCAGAACACACGCCCCTTGCCACTGAGAGACTGATTCAGCTGTACAGCCTTGGCCTAGTGAGGAGTGACTGGGAGCCCCTGGGCCCCTTACAGACACGTTTTCTTTTCTCCATGACCATCCGGTGGGGTGGATCGTCTGACTTGAGGGGCTGCCCTGGGAAGCTGCTGTAGCTTCAGCCAGGCAGGAAAGCGTCTTTCAACTTCCACAACCGGTGGGGGAGGAGATTCCCATCTTTCATAACCTCCAACCATGTCCCCAGCACCCCACATTCAAGATCCAAACTGCTTGAAGCCTTAGAAGCTGGCTGGGTTTTAGGTTAGGAGATGGGAAGAAGTATAAATAGTAAATAAAATGTTTTTGTATAAACTCCAGCGTGTTTCTTTTCTTAGCCCTGTCCCTGTCCTATTTACCAGGTCCTGGTCTCTTGTCTTCCATGTTCTCCTCCTAAGGCTATTCTGAAGCACCAAGAGCTTGGGGCTGATGAGGTTGCGAGTGAGAGCCAGATGTCAGGCTGATGTCAGCTTCATGTGCTGGTTGTCTTCCCTGGCAGATTGGTTCTGTGAACAAAGGCTCCTCTGTATCCACAGCTGCTTCCTTGGGTACTAAGAACAAGATAATTGAGTACAAGCAGGCAACTTGCCCCTGGAATGGTGCTGGGAATCATCTCCCTGACCCACCTCAAGGCCTCCTGCCGTCTGCCAGGGAGGTTAGTGTTGCTGGGTGCTTTCTGATCCCAGCTGCCTCTCTGGGCCAAAAGGATCTGAAGTCAAGTGAGGCCTTACTTCCTCCTAATACATCAATAGAATACTGTCTACTAAGTTACAAGGATTGTCAGGGAGATCTGTGGAGCTGGGTGTGGTGTGGGAGGCTGAGGTGGGAGGATTGCAAATTTGAGACCCAACTCAGCAATTTAGTGAGGCCCTAAGGAACTTAGTGAGACCCTGTCTCAAAATAAAAAATAAAAAGGACTGGGGATATGACTCCAAATAGTATATTTGTAGAGTGCCCTTTTCTTCTTCTTCTTTTTTTTTTTTAAAGGGATTGAGCCCAGAAGTGCTTAACCACCAAACCACATCCCCAGCCCTTTTTACTTTTTTGAACTAAAAATTGCTGAATCTGGCTTTGAACTTGTAATCCTCCTGCCTCAGCTTCCTGAGCTGCTGGGATTACAGGTATGCACCACCACTCCTATTTGGAGTACCCTTTTGTACTGCTGCTCCTGTGACAGGGACATGTATTTTGACCAGAATCAGGTTCCAGTGGGAAGGGGGGCACTACCAACATCTTGATTTTACCCTAGCTACTTAATTTTTTGCAGTACTGGGGTTTGAACTCAGGGATGCTCTACCCAACCATATTTATTTTATTTTGAGACAGAGTCTTACCAAGTGTCCAGAATGGCCTTGAATATGTGGTGTCCTGCCTCAGCCTCCTCAGTAGCTAGTATCAGAGGGGTGCATTACAGCAGCAGGCTCTACCCTAGTCACTTTATATATGTGAATTATTCCAATAACAGCTAACTCTAAATGTTGGCTACATGCTCTTCCAAGCAATTATTATTTATTTATTTACTTTTAAAGACAGGGACAGTGAGAATCAATTTTTATTTGTTTAGAGAGAGAGAGAATAATTTTTTATTTAGTTTTCATGTGGCTTTCATAGCTCCAACACTTGGTTGTGTACGTGGTGCTGGGGTTCAAACTTGCGTCCTTGCGTGTCCAGGCAAGCACTGTAACTGCTGAGCCCCCGCTCCAGCCCCTTCAGGGTTCTTTTCATTCTGAACCCTTGTTTCCTTCCCTTCCCTCTCCTCCCTCCTTCCTTGCTTCCTGTAGTTAATATTTCTTGTATTTTTACTATGCGGAGGATAATTAGGTTCTTTACATGTATGGTCTCATTTAATTTTTATAACAAACTTACAATTCAAAATCAGCACTTTAAGATAAAAGAATGTGTTGGGGAAAAAACGCTGAACCATACTCTGTAAGAGAACCACACACAATTTATGGCATGGATTAATTAAGACGCTTCTGGCTGCAGGTGACAAAAATCCAAATCAAACTTTCATGGTGTGGGAGGAGAAAGTCTGAATACGTGCAAAGGAAATGTCCAGAGTTCCACCAGCTTAACACATGGTCATATCCAGGTACTCAAGGCATCATCCGGTCTCCGGTTCTTTCCTTCTCATAGCTCAGCTGTCATCTGTGCTGGCTTCGTTCTTGGGCAGCGCTCTCCTTGGGGTAGTAGATGGTGACCAGCTGCATGGGACTTATATTCTATAGGGTTAGGGCAACCCAGCTGTGGTCATTTGAGTGAGAGAAGAGTCACATGTGAGGTTCCCAGGGTGGGGCAGTGACTATTCAGTCTCTTGTTCCGTATCTCAGTAGGTTCATCCTTAAAATGTGTCATGTTAAACTCAAAAGATAGTGCAGGTCAGTGAGGAAATCTGAAGGTCTGGATTCCATCTTGTCCATGTGTGACCTTGAATTAGTTACTTCATCTCTCTGGCTTTAAGTGTCTTCTTGTTTTACAGTTATTCACGTTAATGTTTCAAATTAAAGGAGGAAGTGGACGTTACATTTCTTCAGCCAAGCTTCAGAGCATCCTGTAGTGTTTTGTCTTAGTGGGGGCTTAAGACTTGAGGCTCAGGGAAGCCCCTTAAACATGAGGGGGTACATTCTAGAGCTTTCAGGATGACCCCAATTTCTCAGTGATGAATCCCAGCCACGTGTCACCATTTTGTGTTCACAATTTTTATTTAGTTTTTCATGTGGCTTTCATTGCTCCAACACTTTGTTGTGTACGTGGTGCTGGGGTTCGAACCCGTGTCCTCGAACATGCCAGGCAAGCACCATAACTGCTGAGCCATTGTCCAGTCCATCCTCCAAGCAATTTATAAGCATTAACTCACTAAATCTGCACAGACCTGTGAGCTCCATTATACCCCTCAACACACTGAGGCATGGGGAACCATCCAGTAATTGGATCAGGGAGCTTTGGCTCCAGTGGGCTCTCAGCCATTGTGACAATATTCTGATCAGAAGAGCTAGTTTTATGTAGAAAAAAAGCTCAGTGAAGCAAAATGATCTGCACACAACCTCACAGCCACCAAGTGTCAGACATCTAGGAGCTGGTGAGACCCAGGGTCTTCCTGATCCTAAAGTCCAGGCTCTTTCCACGCTCAGCTTTTATCTTTGGTCTTTCTTCCTATCCAGATTTCCTATTTGGTGTTCCCTCTAGTTACCCATACCCCCTTGAGCTTGTTCTTGTTCATTCCTGCTGTTACTGCTTCTTTTAGCAGCTTTATAGCTATTTTTTTTAGCCTTTATCAACAACAGTATTTAAAACATTACAACATCAGTGTTGTTTAATGATCTTTTCTGAAGTAAGTGAAAGTGCTATGATTTTCTTCTTTTTGTCTCCATGGACATTCAACCACTAGATTCCATCCCTCTGTCCTTTCTTTAGGAGAATTACCTGGGTGTGGGATGGAGTTCACAGTCTGGGCCTTAAAAAGTTTAGAAATGTTACCTCAGCATGTCTGCAAAGGCAAGCTGCGACCACTAGAGGTCAGTGCGAAACCACCTTTCGTGAATCCAGGCTTAAGGTGTTGCTGAATCCAGGACCATGAATAAATACCCACAATCAAGAAATTTTGCAGGACTTTTATGTGAGAGCCAGATTGCAGGACTGAGCAATAGTGCCACCCTTCCAAGAATCAGATTCTTCAGCAGACTCTGCCCTCAGCGGCTCTCTTGGACTCTTTACCACTCTCTCAAACAGGTAATGTTAGTTTCATGGTCCCAGCTTTTTTTGTACTATGGATTGAGCCCAGGGCCATCACATGCTAGGCAAGCACTCTACCACTGAGCTACATCCCCAGTTATATTTTGTTTCTGAGACAGAGTCTCACTAAGTTGCTGAGACTGGCCTCAAACTTGCAGTTCTCCTGCCTCAGCCTTCTGAGTAGCTAGAATTACAGGCAGGTGCCACTGTGCTTCGCTTGTCCCAGCTTCCTTAAAACTTACAATATGTGCACTATCCAAAACTTCCTTTACTGCCTTAAGTTTTCTTTTTAATATAAAAAAGTTGAAATATAGGGAAAAGTACAAAGAACAACTAAATAAGCTGGGCACGGTGGCGTGTGTCTATAATCCCAGCTACTTAGCAGCGAAGGATCTCAGTTAGAGGTTAGAAGTCAGAGATCAGCCTGGGCAGCTTAAGGGCGAGGGCTGGGATGTAGCTCTGTGATGGAGTGCTTGCCCCAGGCCCCAGGCTTAACCCCTAGTTCCGTCCCCCAAAACACAGAATTCATAAAAACCCATTCTCACCTCTCAAAATTAAAAACTTTTTATTATTTTATTGATTTTACCTCTAGCCTATTTTTTTTAAAAAGGAGGGGGAGAGAATAAATTTTTATTTCTTTTTCCATCTGGCCTTTGTTTCTCTGACTTAGCTGTGTATGTGGTCCTGGGATTCAAACCCAGGTCCTCGCTCATGCTAGACAAGTACTCCAATAGCTGAGCCACTGCTCTAGGCCCTAGCCTGATTTTTTTTTTTTTAAAGAAACGAAGTGTAACAGATTCAGTAAAAACTCTTTTAACCAATACCCCATCCCCTCCCCCACTGCCTACTTTCCCACTCCTAGAAAATAACTGTTTGTTTTTATATGCATATAAAGCTATATACCTATGAACAATTTACATGTTGCTTTTTTTTTTTAGGGCTGAGGACCGAACTCAGGGCCTTGTGCGTGCTAGGCAAGCGCTCTGCCACTGAGCTAAATTCCCAACCCCAACATATTGCTTTTTCTCTGTGTGTGTGTGTATAGTACTGGGGATTGAGCTCAGGGGTGCTCTACCACTGTTACACCCCCAGCCCTTTTTATTTTGAAGCAGGGTCTTGCTATGTTGCTGAGGCTGGCCTTGAACTTGTGACCCTCCTGACTCATCTTCCACAGGTGTGTGCCACCACACCAGATGTTTGGTCTGCTTTTAAAGCTTTAATTTCATCTAAGTTGCACATGGTAGAGTGTGAAAAATCAAATAGCTGTATAAGACCTTCCCCCCGCCAACCGCGGTTCTGGGGTTTGAACCCAGCAGAGCTTTACCACTGAGCTACGCTCCCAGCCCTGCTTTACAGCCATCTTGTTGTCCCATTCCACCACCTACCTCGTCATTTCCTGTCCTGGGAGCCAACCACTTTATTTTAGATGATCCTTATGGTGTCTATTTCTGTCTAAATAACATGATTATAATGCTACCTCTCGAGTGTTTGTTTTAGGACATTTGCGGGGAGGAGGGCAGGGAAGGAACCAGGGATTGAACCCAGGGGTGCTTAACCACTGGGCCACATCCCAAGCCCTTTTTATGTTATACTGTGACATGGGCCCTAGGTTGCTTAGGGCCTTGCTAAGTTGCTGAGGCTAGCTTTGAACTTGCAATCCTCCTGCCCCAGCCTCCCAAGCTGCTGTGGATTATAGGCAAATGCAACCATGCCCGGCTAGGCATTATCATTTGACTTCCTAATATAGATCTAAGGGTTTAGCTTTCTCACTTTTTGCATATAAGGAGGGAAAAAGAGGTGGAGTCTGGGGGAGGAGCAAGTAGTAACAGTTTTGAAAACTGGAAAGCAAATGAGTGATCATTTTAGCAGACTTGAAAAAGCTGAAGTTTGCCAAGCACAGTGGCACACGCCTGTAATCCCAGCTACTTGGGAGGCTGTGACAGGAAAGTCAGAATTCAGCAACTTAGCAATACCATGTCTAACGTAAAGTTATTAGTGGCTGGAGCAGTGGTTCAGCAGTTGTGGGGCTTGCCTGGCAGGCACGAGGATGTGAGTTCAAACCCCAGCACCACGTACACAGTGAAGTGTTGGAGCAACAAGAGCCACATGAAAAACTAAACCAAAAAAAATTGACTCTCTCTCTCTCTCACTATCTCTCTCTCTTAAAAAAAAAAAGTTTTTAAAAAGGGCTGGGAGATGTAGCTCAGGGGTGGACACCCCCCCAGCTTTGGGTGGAACCCCCAGTACTGCTTTAAGTTTTAGCCAGCAGCAGGGAAAACTTCTATTGGAGGACACCTCCCCTTCACCCCCCACCACCACAAAAGGTTCTCTGTTGGAGACAGCAGGCACTTGGAAGGAAGATGCAGCCAGAAGAGGAATGATCCGCTACCCAGCCACAGTTAGATGACTGCCTACCAACCTTGGCTGACTGAATCCTTTTTCAATAGAGAAGACAGAGGGTCTGCAGTACCCTCTAGAGTCCATCATACTTTAGATCCCAGAATTGACTTGAAGAAGTTCAACCTTCCTTTTTTTTCTTTTATTTAAGAAATATATATGGGGGGGGGGGAGGGAGAGAATCTCAACTTTATTTAGTTTTCCATCTGGCCTTTGTTTCTCTAACACTTAGTTGTGTATGTGGTGCTGGAGTTCAAACCCAGGTCCTCACGAATACCAGGCAAGTGCTCCAACTGCTGAGCCACTGCTCCAGCCCCCAAAGTTCAACCTTTCTGACTCTACTTTTTAAAAAAATTTTGTCCCTCCTGACATCTGAAAGATCTTCTCTAGGGCTGGAGCGGTGGCTCGGCGGTTGCGGCACTTGCCCGGCATGCGCAAGTACCAGGGTTCAAACCCCAGCACCCACGTACACAGCTAAGTGTCAGGGCAATGAGAAACTCAATAAAAATTGATTCTCTCTCACTGTCCTTCTCTCTTAAAAAAAAAAAAAAGATCTTCTCTTTGTCCCCAGAATTTTGAAATGTTACAATGATGTATATTAACATAGAGGTTCCCCCCTGCCCAATACTAGGGGTTGAACTCATGGGCACTCTACCTTTAAGTTATATCCCAAACCCTTTTTATTTTTATTTTGGGACAGGGTCTCCCTAAGATGCCCAGGCTGGCCTCACACCTACGATGATCCTCAGACTACAGTTTCTGGTAGGCCTATTATTTTAATAAACTTTTCCGTTGCTGTGATCCAAGGACCTGACAAGAACAGTTTTAAGAGGAAAAAAACGCTTATTTAGGGGCTCACGGTTTCAGAAGTCTTTGTCCACGGACAGCTGGCTCCTTTCGTTGGGGCTTGAGGTGAGACTGAACATAATGGCATATGAGTGTGGCAGAGGAAAGAGGGTCAAAGTATGGCTCCAGGAAGCAGAGACTGAAACTCCATGACAGATGCAAAATATATGCCCCAAAGGCACATATGACCCTCCTCCTCCAGCCACACCATGCCTGCCTTCAGTTGCCAGTGAATCCCATTAGGGGATTAATCGCTGATGGGTTAAGGCTCTCCTAACCCAATCACTCCACCTCTGAGCATTTTCGCATTGTCTCATGTGAGCTTTTGGGGGACAGCTTTTATCCAACCCTAACACCTATTTTCATCCATTGAGCTTGGGCCCCTAATAGTGCTTTCTGTAAATTCCCAACTTCAGTTCTAGGAAATGTTTTGGAATTTTCCCCTCCATTTTCTTTGTTATTATCTTCTGATATTTGTATCATTCAGATATTGAACTACCAGGTCTGGCCTTCTAATTTACTCTCTTTACAATTTTGTTTTTGAAATTCATTTATTTGGTTATGTATTGCAGTTCTGGGGATCAAACACAGGGCCTTGAGAGCGTGTTAGGCAAACTGTCTACCACTGAGTACATTCCCAGCCCTTTTTTTGAAATTTAAAGAAAAAAATTATTGAAGATCTGAAAAACAATTACTAAAAGATTGACTTTTCCAGAAGTTATAGAATGTATTACATCTGCCATGCCAAAATGTGTATTAGATATGAATAATAAAAATTATAAAACAAGCCACCATTCTTCAACAATCTGAACAAAAATATGCATCTTTCCTATTTTAATATTTTTTGAGCTTAAAAATTCTGCCAGCATGCTTTCATTTTAAAGGTGTCTTGTTTGTTTTTTCTGAATGTTCATTCTTTGAGACGGTATGTTCTTTCACAAACACAATATTGTAAGTTTCCAAGGATATTAGTGATTATTGTTTTTAAAATCTTGCTTGTGTGTATGTGTGTGTGTATACGGCTGTGGATTGAACCCAGAGCCCTGCATGTGCAAGGCAAGCAGTCAACCACTAGGCCACATTCCCAGTCCTTTGTCTTGCTTTCTTCTTGATGTTTAGCCTCTGTTCCCTCAAGTTATTAATTTGTCCTGCTGCGTGCTGGTGTGTAGGTTTCTTTTCTTTCTTTCTTTCTTTTTTTTTTTTAAAGAGAGAAGGACAGTGTGTGTGTGTGAGAGAGAGAGAGAGAAGAGAGAATCAATTTTTAATTGAGTTTTTCACATGGCCTTCGTTGCTCTGAAACTTTGCTGTGTACGTGGGTGCTAAGGTTTGAACCCATGTACTTGCACATGCTGGGCAAGTGCTGTAACCACCTAGCCACAGCTCCAGTCCCTTCTTTCTTATTAAGAGGTTTTCTTCATATGTCTGGTGGCTCTGTCTGCTCGTACACAGGAGCTCTGCAAACCTGGTCAAGGTCTTCACAGTGGGTGGGTGGCTGGCCTATTTTCTTCGGGAACTCTGTCCATATCTTCCTTTCTTTCTTGGACTGGCCAGATACTACGAGGAATTCTTCTAGTATCCTGCATAGAAGATGCATTCCTGTCTTCCAGGGTTCTAGAAACTGAATGAGACAGGTAAAGGAAGAAGATCTAGATATTTCATTAAACAGTTTATAAACTTGTGCTTAATCATCCTGTTTCCAGAGTAGCAATTTCACCTTCAGTTATGCCTGGTGTCCCTCAGCAACAAAGAGGGCAAAAGTAGCAGGTATGTAGGATGGAACTAAAAATGATGGAAGAGTATCACCCGACCGTTGGTGCTGAAATGGGGTGGTGCCTGGATAAATAATTGATGAATATGTGTCTCTTCTCCAGTGCTCTGATTCCTTATGTTTTATAACCATATCCCACCGAAGAATTAATTTGTCCCCTCAATAATTAATTCTAGTGGCAGTTCAGGTGGGCAGCTGCTGCCTATGAGCTCCTACACATGCCAGGTGGCTGGACTGCAGCTCCCCTGTGCATTAGGGGGAAGAAAGAAATCAGTTATAGAGCTGTTAATTTCTGCCTGGACAGCTGGAGGGTGACGATCTGGGCTGGTTCTTTTATAACAGGAAGGAAATTCTGAAAGCCAGAAATGTGAAGAGAAAGCTTAAGAAGCTTTTGTGTCTGGTAGATGTGTGGGCCTGTGGAAATGGCTGTGCTCAGCTGCCTTCCAATACATAGTGCGAGGCACAACTTGGAGACCAGGACATGAAAGCTTCCATTTAAGGCAGGACCACTCCACCAACTGAACAGATTTGCAAGCTTGTAGTAGTGTAGAAAAGGAGATCAGGGCAGGTGATGTTTCCCTCTTTTTCCTTTCTAGGAAAAAATAGACAATCTGTGACTAGACAACCCAGTGGTATACCTGGGTTGTCAGAGCTGTGACCCTTTGAACAGCTGTAAACTATAAGATATCCTTTGCCTTAATTTCTCCAAAAATAGAGAAAAGTCTGTCTCATAATCTATCACCAATCAACTGCATTTAATGCATTTTGTATTTTGTTTGTTGTTTTTCCTTAATTATTTGCATAAAATCTTAGATTTGCAATTTTGTCTTCTGCATTTTAGCTTAATTATTTTTTTTACCATACATATTTATTCTTCCCATTATTAAATAAGTTCTTGATGGGCTGGAGCGGTGGCTCAGTGGTTATGCACTTGCCTAGGTTTGAACCCCAGCACCTTGTACACAGTGAAGTGTCAGAGCAATGAAAGCAACATAAAAAACTAAATAAAGTTGATTCTCTCATTCTCTCACTGTCCCTCTCTCTTTAAAATAAGTAAATATTTTTAAATAACTAAGTTCTTGGAAAGCTTTTTTTTGCCAGGGGTTTTGTTGCTTTCCAGGCTGGCCTGGAACTCCTGAACTCAAGTGATCCTCAAGCCTCAGCCTCCTAAGTAGCTGGGACTACAGAGCATGCTTCTGCACCCAGCTGGAAAACAAAACAAAACAAAAAATTGGGGGATGAGGGGGTAGGTTCCGGGGACTGAATCCAAGGGTGCTTTACCATTGAGCTACATCCCTAGCCCTTTTTATTATTTATTTGGTACCAGGGATGAACACAGGGGTGCTTTTACCACTGAGCTACATCCCTAACCTTTTTTTTTTTTAAAGAGAGAGGGGCAGTGGGTTGGAATGGTTGCTCAGTGGTTATGGCACTTGCCTGTTATGTGTGAGGATGCAGGTACAAACCCCAGCACCATGTACACAATGAACTGTGGGAGCAAAGAAAGCAATATGAAAAACTAAATAAGATTCTTTCTCTCTTTGTCCTTCTCTCTAAAAAAAAAAAAAGAGAGAGAGAGAGACAGAGGGACAGTGGTAGAGAATCAACCCTTTTTCTTAAAAATTTTTTTGAGAGAGAAGGACAGTGAGAGAGAGACAGAGAGAATCAATTTTTATCGAGTTTTTCACATGGCCTTTACTGCTCTGACACTTAGTTGTGTACGTGGGTGCTGGGGTTTGAACCTGTATACTTGCGCGTGCCAGGCAAGCGCTACAACCACTGAGCTACCGCTCCAGCCCGAGAATCAACTTTATTCAGTTTTTCATCTGGTTTTTGATGCTCCAACACTTAGCTGTACATGTGGTGCTGGGGCTTAAACCCAGGTCCTGTTTATTATTTTTTGAGACAGGGTCTCCCTAAGTTGCTTAGGGCCTAATTTGCTGAGGCTAGTCTTAAGCTTGCAATCCTCCTGCCTCTGTCTACCAAATGGCTGGGATTACAGGTGTGTGCCACAGTGCCTGGCCCTTTTTTAAAAAAAATTTTGAGATGGGTCATATGCCACCATGCCCAGATGGAAAACACTTTTTAAAAGCTGGAACCATCCCCTCTATTACTGGGCTTTAGTTTCAGAACCCTTTTGTTATTAAAAATAAAATTATGGGCTGGAGTGGTGGCTCAGAGGTTAAAGCACTTGCCTGGCATGCGCAAGGACCCGAGTATGATGAACCCAAGCACCACATACACAATTAATGTTGGAAAAACTAAGGCCAATGGAAAAATAAATAAAACTGGTTCATTCTCTCTCTCTAAAGAGAGAGAGAGAGAGAGAGAGAGAGAGAGCTCGCGTGAGCAGGTCAGACAGAATAAATTTTATTTCGTTTTTCATTTGGCTTTCGTTGCTCTGACACTGTTGTGTAAGTGGTTCTGGGGTTTGAACTTGAGTGCCTATGCATTCGAGGCAAGCACTGAAACGGTTAAGCCACTGCTCCAGCCCTCTTTCCCTCTTTCTTAAAAAAGAAAATCAATAAAATTACTATACCTGTCTGAGTTTGCACCCACTAAAATAATGTAAAATTGCAAAGGTACAAGGAAAGTAAAAATCACAAGTCGCATCACTTAGAGGAACACTATCCCGATTTTAGTTAATATTGCTGCTCTTGCTACATATGTATCTGAATTTCAGATCGCTTCCCTAGAAGAATTAGTAGGCCAACGTCTGTAATCCCAGTGTCTCGGGAGGCTGGGGCAGGAGGATCGCCACTTCGTGGCCAGCCTCAGCAATTTAGAGGCCCTCTGCAACTCAGGGAGCCTCCGTCTCAAAATAAAAAATAAAGAAGGCAAGGGATGTGGCCCAGTGAAAGAGCAACCCTGTGCGCAATCCCTGTACCAAACAACATCATCATCAAAGACCCCAAACACTTTTTTGGAAGGGCCTCATTTAAGGCAACGTGTTAATTCCTCAGCAGTGAAATTTCAACCGAGTGGAAAAAAAACGTCTTTTGGGATTGATTCTAGCTTCCGAGTCCAAAATGTGCCAGAAATCGCCGAAGCAGACAAAAGCCTATCTCATTCCTTCTAAAAACCGAGACATGGAAGTTCGGAAAGGTGTGACAGTCCCAGTTTCAGGGCGGAAAAAAACCAAGCCTTCAAACCTGGAGCAGGCGCTCTCCCCACGTGACGCCGCCGCGTTTGCTTTGAAGGCCGGGCCACGTGATCCGAGACGGGCACTAGGAGGAAACTTACACCGCCAGGGCGGCGAGTCATTCCTCCCAGTCTTCGCTAGGATTTCTGGCGCTCCCTCCCCGGAAGGCAGAAGTCCTCTGGAAGCTCTATCCCCGCCGTCGCGTCACCCATCCTTCTTTCCGTTAGTTGCCGGCCCTGGCGCTCCGTCTCCGCCACCGAACCCCTTTGGAAGCAAGGCCAAGGGGACTACAACTCCCAGGAGGCTCCGCGGCTCCGCCCCCCGCGCAGTGCAGGTCGGGGGCTGAGGTCCCACGGTATTCGGTCCGCGTGCTGCCGAGAGCAAGCGCACTACAGGTTCCGTGGCGCCTCGCGCGCTCCGCTGAACCGGGGCTGGGAGGGTCTGGAGGGACCGAGGCTGGGCGGCGGACTGGCGGGCGGAGGAAGGGGGTGGGAGCGGAGGCGATGGAGGGGAGGAGTGGGGGAATGGGGGAGGGAAGGGGAAGGGAGGCGGGAGGCGGGGCCGATCCGGAACTGGAGCTGGAGTCTGAGCCGGCGGTTGCAGCGGAGGCGGTGATGTCGGTGCAGGTTGTGTCAGCAGCGGCTACCGCCAAGGTGCCGGAGGTGGACGTGAAGGACCTGAGCCCCTCCGAAGCGGAGCCGCAACTGGGACTGAGCACGGCGGCCGCGGGCGCCATGGCCCCCCCGGCGGGCGGCGGCGACCCCGAGGCTCCGGCTCCCGCGGCGGAGCGGCCCCCGGCCCCTGGCCCGGGCTCGGGGCCCGCCGCGGCCACCGCCGCTCTCAGCCCTGCCGCCGGGAAGGTGCCTCAGGCGTCGGCCATGAAGCGGAGCGACCCGCATCACCAGCACCAGCGGCACCGCGACGGCGGCGAGGCCCTGGTCAGCCCCGACGGCACCGTCACCGAGGCGCCGCGCACAGTCAAGAAGGTATTGGGGCCGCTCCGCCTGGCTCGCAGAGGGAGGGCGGGGAGGGAGGAGAAGCGCGGATCGGCTCGGCCCGGCGGCACTGCCCGCCACGCTCTCACTTCTCGTCGTGGGAGCGGTGAGACCCGGTCCCTCTGAAAGCCGCTGTCCTGGAGCGGCCCCCACCCGGCCCCGAGGGCAGGGAAGCGGCGGCTCCAGGTGGCACCGCCGCACTTCGCTAGGAGTAACATGGAGGTAGCGCTCTCCCCGGCTACTTGGCAGGAGCCCGGGGAACAGGCGCCGAGAGCTACGCCCCCCGCGGCCCCCTGCACGCCCACAGGCTAGTTTTCGGACGGTCGGAGGAGGAGATCCGGACGGTGTAGAAAACCCTTACCGCTTTCGCGAGTCCACCCACCCGTAAAGGTGGAAAAGTCTGTTCTACCTGGAGAACGGGTGAAAGCTGTATTTGGCTCGCGTTGAAATCCTCCGAGTTGGATGATGACTTTCTGCCGTTCTGTGGCCATCCGCTTCCCCGGAGCAGTACTGCTGCTCAGCCCTTCCTTTCCAGCTACTGTAATTCCCTTGCATTTTCTTTGATTGTAGAAGAGTAATGGAGATATTCCTCACTGTTTTACATTAAGAGGTTTGTAATCCTGCGCGGTAGTTGGTCACCAGGGTTATTAGATTGTGAAGAGAATGGTGGTTGTATCCATTCCTTTATTCTGATCAGAAAGCGTTAGGAAGAAATGCTCACTTTTGGAAAAGTGATCATTGTGGCATTTTATCTCAGCTGTCAGCTTCTCTCATGTATAGTTGTGGGAAGGCCTCAGAACGCCAAAGAGTAAGCATGCCTAGATGTGTGCGTTACCCGAGGATTGGCTGTCCACGGTGTGTTTCTCTCTCAATGCTAAATCAGCATAGGGAATAGAAGAAAAAGATAAATATTGGAAAATAGAGATATAGGTCATGTAAAAAGGGATTATGACTCCAATTTCCTAGGCACAATATGAACACAGTGTTGTATTTTTAATTGCTGTGATTAATTTTTAATTGCTTTATCAGACCAGCAATAAACAGTTGTGAAGTCTGCACTGGTTTTACAGTGCAGGGCTCAGCTGAATTGGAACCTTGGATCAGCCAGACATTTTATTGTAATTACCTCATGATTAAGGTACAGCAGGTAACGTTTTCAATCTGAGTAGCCAAATGTAGTGATACATGATATTAGGCACAAGACTGAAGGAATTTGTTTAATCTTTCTTTAGAACAGTGTGCTTGTCATTTGTCATATGAACCTTCTAGGAGGAATTACAAAAAGAGGAAGCATGGATTTCGGTGCAGCAAGTACCTACTTGAGAGTTTAGAATTCTGAAGCATATTTCTAACTAGTTTGGATGCTCTATAACTTTGGCCAAATCTTTTTCTTGTGATTAAGATTCCTTTTGTCTAAAATCTATAATTCAATTAGATCTTTTAATGGTAAAAGTCCTTAACAGATTGCTTTTAGACATGGAGTTTGTGTCAGGCAGACATGGATTTGAGTTCTAGTACCCCCACTGTTAGCTTTTAGATAATTTGCAAATGTGACAAGTCACTTTCTTCTCTAAAATAAGTACAAATTATGATTGACAATTAGAAATATTTGCAAAAGTCTTAGCATTGAACTTGCACATCTTGTATGGTATTAAGTAATTATAGCTATTATGAAGAGTTGATTTTTATTTCTCCCATCATGGCTTAAGTGCATGCCTTGTGACCTCTTCTGAAAGGTACTCAACAGTTCAATAGATTCTATATACAGAAGTTAAAAAAAAAAACAGAATGGCATACCAGAGTTTGTTTTTCTTAATTCTAGATGTGCTTCTTGGCCATTTTCCTTCTTGTTAAACCTCCTGCCTGTTTTTTTTTTTCAGTATCAAAATCTATGTTCCATGATCCTAGATTTACTCAGCAGCCTCAAGGCTGTAGAAGACAAGGCTGAGCTTGCCTTAGACAATGTTAATTGCACAAAAAAAAAAAAAGAAAGAAAAAGAAAAAAACATCCCCCCAAAATTTCTCTATTGAGAGTTAAGCAAGTTAAGTTTTGGGTAGGGATGCAACTGTTTAAGAAAGGGCATTGCTGAACCGTTTTTTTTTTAAACTTTTAAAGAGAGAGGGGCAATGAGAGAGAAAGAGAGGATCAATTTTATTTAGTTTTTCCCATATGTGGCTTTCGTTGCTCGAAGAGTTCATTGTGTACACGGTGCTAGGGCTTGAACTCAGGTCCTCACACATGCCAGGCAAGCTCTGTAACCACTGATCCACTGCTCCAGACCCTGTTGAGCTGCTTTCTTTTCTTTTTCTTTCTTTTATTTTTTTTTTTTAAGAGAGAGGGACAGTGAGAGAGAGAGAGAGAGAGAGAGAAAGAAAGAATCAATTTTATTAATTTTTCACGTGACTTCTGTTGCTACAACACTTTGTTGTGTATGTGCTGGGGTTTGAACCCAGGTCCTGGTGCATGCAAGGCGAGTGCCCAAACCGCTGAGCCACCACTCTAGCACCGCTCCAGCTCTGAGCTGCTTTTTATAGACAGAATCTTTAACTTTTTTTGGTTAGAGAGCGGGAGAGAGAATCAACTTTATTTAATTTTTCATCTGGTTTTCTTTGGAGCAACACTTAGTTGTATATGTGGTGCTGGGGTTCAAACCTGGGTCCTCACGTATCCCAGGCAGGTGAGATACCACTGCTGCAGCCCCCGCAAATCTTTTAACTTTCTTGGTACTGAATTGACTAAGTGAAAATAAGTGCATGGGACTGCCCTTCTTTCCCCAAGTGGAAAGTCACCTCATCAGGGAACTGCAGTGTGACGTTTTGATTTGTTGATCCTTTCTTGATTTTTAGGTTGCCTATTTAAATAATCATTCTGACCTTGATTCCCTTCTGCTTTTATGAAATTTCTTGTAAGGAGGGACTGGAAACACAATAATTGAAATAGCTGTCTTTGACTGTGTACTTGGTGATTGCTGCTTTTATTTTGTAACTGCCATATACAGACTTATTTATGTTAAATCACATTTCCATTGATGATTTCCCTTACTCCATTCATGTATTTGTCATCCGTGTCTTAGTTCTTTTAATCTGCTCAGCCACACAAGAGAAATAAACTTTTTTTTTGGTAGTGCTGGGGCTAGAGCCCAGGGCCTCATTGTATGCTAGGCAGGTCCTATACCACTGAGCCACATGCCCAGCCCCAGAAATAAGCTTTTTGTGAGAGGCGGTATTCCCAAGTGCAGTATTCAATAAGAGTGAACATATGGTGTGCAGGTTACTTGGTCACATTTTTTCTTAGGAACTTGCTTCCATCCTGTAACTTGTAGTGCTCTGGGGGCCAGATCTTGTCATTGTAGTTATGATATATTTATATGTAATGTTCTTCATAAGCTCATATTAAGTGACCTAAGCAAACCAAAAAAAAGTAATTTGTGAAATGGGAAGATAAGTTCTACAGTAAATGTAGTAACAATTGAGAGGATTTCTTCTTTGTGTTTTTGGAAATGGATTCTAGGAACATTGGAGCACAGCAGCAAAAACAAGGCAGAAGAGATTTATTTCAGAAAAATTAAAAAACTTACTGACAATAAGACTGCAAGCCCAGGAACCTCAACTGACTTGTGCTTACATCACTATCAGTAATGACCATGTTCAAACAGATTCCCTATTTCTCTTGGCAAACATATCTACCTTTTACTGGCTTTGTTGCTGTTAGGATTTAGTGCTTTCTTGCCCTGAATTGTTTAAGCTCTTGATTTGGTTAATTATAGATTACAGAAATGGAATGTTTTGGATCTAGGCATGGGAACGTGGGAACAGTGTGATTCCTTTTGCCAGTTAGAAAAGTACAGCCTGGCAAAATGTTCAGCGAGGCAGTTGGCAGTTGGACCCTAAAAATAGTTACCTTTATTGACCGTTACTTTTTTTGTTTTGCTTTTTGTTTTTTTTGTTCTAGGGACTGAATCCAGGGGTCCTTAACCACTGAGCCACATTCTTAGCCCTTTTTATATTTTATTTTGAGACAGGGTCTCACTAAGTTGCTGAGGCTGGCTTTGAATTTGTCATCCTCCTGTCTCAGCCTGCTGAGTTGCTGGGATTACAGGCATTCACCATCATACCTGGCTCTATTATTGGCATTTTATGTGCCAGGAATTGTTATAGTGTTTCTCTAATCCTGACAAGAATACTATGAGATATAGGTGGCATTATCTCTATTTTACAGATGAGGAAATATGGTCCAAAGAGATTCAGTGCCTTGCTCAAGGTTATACATTTAGGAAGTGGCAGAAGTGGGACAGCATCTGTTTACTTTGCCCGTCATCTGTGTTTTTACATAGTCTTTTTCATTATGTCACATGGATTCTTTCGGACCTCTTAGGTGTTGGGTTTGGGCTTCTCCCTGAACTTTTTTTTTTTTTTTTTAACGGTTCTGGGGATTGAACCAGCGGTACTTTACTGCTGAGCTACATTCCCAGCTCTTTATTTTGAGACAGGGTCTTGCTAAGGTACTGAGGCTGGCCTCAGATTTGTAATCCTCCTGCCTCAGTCTCCTGAGTTGCTGGCATTATGGGCATGTGCTACCATGCTTAGCCTCCCTGAAATCTTTAGAGTGGCCAGTTAACTCTAAGGTGTGTCTGTCTGGCTAAGGCTTAGGTCATCCCAAGACTAAAGTAAGGAGAGTGTGAGTCAGGACCTTAGGAAGTGGAGAAGAGAAAGTTGTACAAATGTACAGTTCAAAGAATCATCAAATTGGAAGAGGGGAGAACATTTTATACAGAAAAGCGTTTCAAGAGCAATGACTCAGCTCCACATTTGTAATTAACTGTTAATTTGAGAAACTTATCCTTAATTTGAAGTTATAAATCTGGAGTACCCCAGGAATATATTCCTCCTTCCTGTTTAGCTAATGATTTTCCCCTGTTCTTTATTCCATCTTCTCTCTGAATCACTCTGATTAAACCTTTTGAATATTAGAAAAGGACATTTATTGTTATATATTCCTGCTGTATACCAGACATGGTACTTAGACCTTTATATATACTATTTTATTTAATACTTTTAAGAGCTCTTAAAGCTACTATCTGATTTATTGAGGAAACTGAGGTTGGAGAGGTTAAGGAATTTGACCCAAAGTTACACAGTAATGTGATGGAGCTAACAATCATAATCTGACTCCAAAGCCGAATTCTGTAGCTTTTCAGTTCAAATTATTTCTGCTCAAAATTCTGGACTTGACCTTTTAAATCTTATTCCCACCCCACTCCCCTAGTACTGTGAATTGAATCTGTGGACAGACACTACAGCCCTAGCCCCTTTTAGTTTTTGAGTCAGGGTCTCTCCAGATTGCTAAAGCTAACCTAACTTTTTATTTATTTTTTTTTAAGAGAGAAAGAATCAGTTTTATTCATTTTTTCATCTGGTTTTTGTTTTTTGGACACTTAGTTGTGTATGTGGTGCTGGGGTTTGAACTTGTCCTGGCACATGCCAGGCAAGCATTCTATCATTGAGCCACTGCTCCAATCCCTGACCTCTAACTTTTGGTCTTATTTCAGCAGCCTCCCAAGTGCCTGGGATTACAGGCATGTGCTACAGTCCTGGCTAAATCAAATCTGATTTTTTTTGTGTGGATTTGTTATTGTATAACAGATTGTTTCTTCTTATGTTTTGAGCTAGTATTATTTGTGAATTCTGTTCTCCTTGAGCTTGGGAAAGATTAAACATTAAGAACTGTTTTAGGAGGTTGCTCTGGACTGAAGTTGCAGTTGTATGTTTGGTTTCTTTAGAGAAGATACTTATGTCCTTAGTATTCAGTTAAGTGAATAAATGAATAGTGGGCTGGAGTAGTGGCTTAGTTTATGGAGCACCTGCCTGGCAGTGTGTGAGGACCTGGATTCGAACCCTAGCACCATATGCACAACTAAGTGTTGGAGAAGCAAAACCCAGATGAAAAAATAAATAAAATTGACTCTATTTCTCTCTCTCTCTCTCAAAAAAAAAAAAAATGTGGGGCTGGAGTGGTGGCTCAGCAGTTGCAGCGCTTGCCCAGCACGTACAAGGACACAGGTTCAAACCCCTGACACAGTGAAGTGTCAGGGCAACGAAAGCCACATGAAAAACTAAATAAAGTTGATTCTTTCTTTCACTGTCCCTCTCTCTCTTAAAAAACAAAACAAATGAATAGTTCATGAAAAAGGGAGAATGAGTTTATTATATCATTTCCCTGAAAGTGATCCCCTTTCTTAACAGTGAAGAGAGAGAAAAAAGAGTTGTGTGGTATCTTTATTCAGACCCTTTGTTGGGTTGAGTTTATGAAGAATATACTGTTTCTTTCATGGTTCTTGTTTAATATTCAGAGAGGCATATCTGAGGTAGATGGGAGGAGAACCAACTTGGCAATCGCTCTGACCCACAGCTCTGCTGCTGTGTCAAGCAGAAGGCACCATTAGAGGAGCTAACGTCCATTCAGCCAATGAGAGGTTTAGTAAGCTTGAAGCTTTGTATAGTCTTTATGATTTGTGGCTGGAGATTTGGAAAGAACGGAGCAAAGGAAAAAGTTTCTTTTGTAACAATTCCTAAATCTAAAACTATTTTTGATTAAGGTAAATAAGTTAAGGTGTGTGTAATTTTCATTCTCCCTCTTTTAAAACTGCATTCTACAATAATTGACTGTTTTCTCTATTGGATACTTGAATTCATAGCTGGTGATTTCCTATTTTGTTTTCAAGGGTCCATATGTAGAAAATGTATCTGTTTGGCCACCTAGCTCTTAGCTCAGTACCTGTATTAAATGGGTATGAGAGCTGCTGGTTGAGTTGCTGTGATTATAGGCTTTTCTTAAAACCTTTCTTTTTTCTTTCTTTCTTTTGTTCTGGGGATTAAACCAAGGGGTGCATTACCACTGAGCTATCTCCCCAGTCCTTTTTACTTTTTATTTTGAGATAGAGTCTCAGAGTTGGTGAGGGTCTTGCTATGTTGTTGAGGCTGACCTCTAACTTCTAATTCTCCTGCCTCTGCGAGTGCTGAGATTACAGACATGTGCCACTGCTCCCAGCTCCTGAAAGCTTTTCTGAACATTGCATGGTCAAGACTAAAACTAACTTCATCTTCTCTACAGTCCTATCTCCTGCAGTGTTCCGACATTACCCTTTGGATCACTTAAAAGATTTGATAGTGTTGACTACTTGTTCTTGGAAACTCTTCTTGGCTTTCATGACACTTATAATGATGACCATTTACTGAATAGTTTGTGCTAGACATCTGTCTCATCTGTTAATCCTCATAACAGCTTTATCAGATGAATAGTATTATTTTTTACACTTGAGAAAATATAGGCTTAAAGAGTGTAATTAACTTGCCCAAGGCTTTGCCAATTTGTGATGCCTTTGGGATCAGTAAGGTGAAATAATGCCCGTGGCAACAGTGGGAGGCTTTGTCACACTGCCAAACCCCTGCCTCTCGGACAAAACTCCATGTGAAGTTCATTTCAGCCTCTGCTAAGACCTCTCTGCTCGACCCTTTGAATTTCAGTATCTGTCCACCTTCATGAGGAGGCTTGAACCATCACGCCTCACATCCTAGTAAATTTATTTCTCTCACTGCCTAACATCCTGTCATCTATTACCTTCCTAATACTCAGTTCCCTTACCATTCTCTTCATCTTTTTCAGCTGTTTCAACTCCCAAAGTCCTTCCACAACATTCTTTACAACATCCCCTTCCATTATTAACAGATCTCCATGTAGTGACAGCCTTCAGTAGCAAGATCAACCCACTGGAGGGACAATAGCAATGCTGTTAGTCTTGGCACCTAAAACCATAATGATGTAAACCAAGCCGTGTCTCTTGCTTGGTACTGTCAAGTGACATCTTTGCCAAACCAGTTCTGTAATTTGGGGCAGTGTTTTAGCTCTGTATTCCTGGAGGGTTCTCTACCCTGAAAGCTACCTCATATCCTCGAGTAAATTCTCTTTCTCTTTACTGATTGGAAATGACTTGTGCTGGTTGTAGAACTCTTAGTGATGCATTGGTTGAATCTAATCATCTACCGTCTTTGTTGCCAGCGCCCATGGAGCTGAGAATTGATACAGAAAATCAGAACCAAGCAGATCAGTGTAACTGTATCTATAATCACTGGCAGCGTTTGTCTAGCAGCATTGCACATCTCTCTAGTAAGTTCACTTTCCCACTCATTGCCAAGGTGACTATTTCATACTGAATTATTTCTAATCTCTCACATGTTTTTCTTAAATCAGTGACAGAGACCACCAAATGGGAACTTCTTCATCTTTCTATTTTCCAAATCCATAAACCTGTGTATTTGGGACTCATCTTTTACTTCTTCCTTCCTGTTATGATAGAGGAAGTGTCTAGACAAGGCCCTCCACAGGTGATCTAATCATGTTTTCTTTTTTTAGGTACGGGGATTTAACCCAGAGGCACTGTGGCATTGAGCTACCTCCCCAGCCTTTTATATTTTGTTTTGAGACAGGTCTCACTGAACTTCAAACCTTCAATTCTCCAGCTTCAGCCTCCCAAATAGCTGGGATTATAGGCATATGATAGCTACCACACCCAGTTTTCCTGTCTATCTTAAAGGATTCTTACTTTAGCTGGGTGTGGTGGCGCACGCCTGTAATTCCAATGGCTCAGGAAGCCGAGGCAGGAGGATCATAAGTTCAAAGTCAGGCTCACCAATTTAGGGAGCCCCTAAGCAACTTAGTGAGACTCTATCTCAAAATATAAGATAAAAAGGGCTGGGGATGATCCCAAGTACAAAAAAAAAAAAAAAAAAGCTGACGTTAGTTATTTCCTCTTTCTGCTGGATCCTTTCCTTCGTTATTCAGACTTGCTGTGCCATCTCTCATTCTGATAATCCTGCCCACCTTACTTTTTCCTTTCTGTTACTGTCCTGTCTTTGTAGTCATTCATAGCCAGAAAAGTTTTTTATATATGTACATTTTTCCTCCTCACGAACTCCTTAACCCACTCCTACTTTAATACTCTGACCAAAATAAAACCCTGTGTAAAGTTGCTCTGAAGTTCATCAGATTGGGAGTAATGGTCTGTTTTTCAGTCTTTGTCTTGTTAGACTTTTTAGCGGCATTTGTTGCCAATTCTTTATGAAGTCTTCCATCTCTTTCCTTGGCACCCATGACATTGCTCTTTGCTAATTTTCATCTGATTTCTACTCCTCAGTTTTCTTTGTTGGCTATTTCTCCTTGATCTTGGGCCTTTTATTGTTTTCTCCCCAAGTCACTACACCATTCTTGTGCCTTTCAGTGTCATCCACATGCCAGCAACTCCCAAAATTATTCTTCTAGCTGAGAGACCCCTCTTCTGAGTGCCAGTCTTGTGTATATACTACATCTGATTCGCAGTAGAATGTCACTGAATCTTTAAAATCTGATTCCCAAAATATGTCATTGTTGTTTTCTTCATATCACTTAAATGGCACTTCTATTTTTGTTTTATTTAAAAATATTTTTTTGGAGAGGTGCTAGAGGTTGAATTCAGGGCCTTCACTTTACCATTCAACTATATATTCACCCCCTAAAAGAAAGTTTTGAATTATACAAGTAATGATTGATTATGTTCTTGTAAAATAATTCAAATAAGGCAGAAATCTTTCCTTGGCCTTCAGCCAGTGTCTCATTCCCTTTCCCATAGGTGACCTCTACTATCAGTTTATCTTTCTGGACTTTTCTATGAATTTACATTCAGATTTGTATATAGAGAAATTTACGGTTTTATAATAACATCTACATAAATAAGAGCATACTATATATACATTATTTTGCAGGTTCCTTTTTAACCTGACAGCATGTCTTAGAGTTCTTTCTGTATCAATACATAAAGTGTCTCATTCTTTCTAATTGGTGAACTGATTTCCAAAGTCTTTACCATTGTTTGTTAAAGCCTTCTTTTGTGATGCATACCTAACCTTTTTTCTTACTTGATAAGCAGTGCTGTAGTACTTATGGGTATACATTTTCTTTGTGTTCTTGTAGAGTGTTTTTTTTTTGTTGTTGTTGTTGTTGTTTTAAGTTAGATACCTAGAAGTAGAATTTTGAGGTTGAGAGATTTTTACATTCTTAACTTATTTCATGGTGCTATGTTGCCTTAAATGTACCGTTTTACATATCATCTATATATACAACCCTTTCCCCACATCTTTACTAATACTGTATATTATTTATTTTTTTAATTTATTAATTAATTAATTTTTTTTAGGGCTGAGGATCGAATTCGGGGCCTTGCGCGTGCTAGGCAAGCGCTCTGCCACTGAGCTAAATCCCCGACCCCTGCTATATATTATTTTACATCTTTGGGGGAAATTCTTTTTACTGTTTTTATGTTGTCAGATGTACCAGTTTTTCCCCTTCTTTTTTTTAATTTTATTTATTTATTTTTTATTTTTTAAAGAGAGAGGGACAGTGAGAGAGACAGAGAAAGAGAGAAACAACTTTATTTAGTTTTTCACATGGCCTTCGTTGCTCCAACACTTAGTTGTGTACGTGGTGCTGGGGTTTGAACCCGGGTCCTCATGCTTGCCAGGCAAGCGCCGAAACCGCTGAGCCACCGCTCCAGCCCCCAGTTTTTCCCCTTCTTGACTTCAACATTTTGTGTCTTGGATGACCTTTTCTACTTGAAGTTTATAAAAAAATTCTTCTGTATTTCCTTTAACTTGCTTTTTAATTCTTTGGAATGGTTTATTTCAATGCAACAGATAAAAAAATCTATCAAAAGTGACTTGTTGCAAGTTGGAGCAGTGGCTCAGTGATTACGGTGCTTGCCTGGCATGCATGAGGACATGGTTTGAACCCCAGCACCATGTACACAACGAAGTGTCGGAGTAATGAAAGCCACATGAAAAACTAAATAAAATTGATTCTTTCTCTCTCCCCCTCTCTCTCGATCTCTTTCTCTCTCACTGTCCCTCTCTCTTAAAAAAAAGAAAGTGACTTGTTACAGAATATTTGTTATACAAAAGGTTATTAAATCTCACATTGTTGAGAACTACTGTCATAGATAGTAAATGCTTCATAATTTGGACTTAAGAGGTTCAACCCCTTGGGGCTAGAGCAGCGGCTCAGTGGTTATGGTGCTTGCCTGCATATGTAAATACACAAGTTTAGACCCCAGCACCACATACACAGTAAAGTGTTGGAGAAACAAGTCACATGAAAAACTAAATAAGAATTGATTCTCTCGGGCTGGAGTGGTGGCTCAGTGGTTACAGCACTTGACTGGCATGCGCAAGTACAGTTTCAAATCCCAGCACCCACATACACAACTAAGTGTCAGAGCAACGAGGGCCATGTGAAAAACTCAATAAAAATTGATTCTTTCTGTCTTTCTCTCTCACTGTCCTTCTCTCTTAAAAAAAAAAAAAAAGATTCAGCATCTTGAAGGGTTTTTAAATGTTTTTTCTAATGAGATAATTCAATTCCTAGATTTAGAAAAGCGAACCATTGAGGCAGTTACTTGCCACATCAGTTGCTGTATTTTTCTAATTTCCTACCATTGTTCAAATGAGAAATCAAATATTTTGTTACTAAAAGACAAAAACATGGTTAGAGTTAGCTCTAAGTCATTGGTTACCATCCTGTGGGTCAAAAACTGATAATGTCCCTTTATCCCTGTGCTCACCAGTCAATCGTGTGTACTATTCTCAAATGTACACGTATACTATTATGATTAGGAAAATGCAGTTCACTCAGAAGCATTACTAATTTTGCAGTGGGGTTTTTTTGGTCATTATATATATTTCAGTTGTGGAGGTATTTTTAAATTTTTATTGGTTCTTATTAGTTATACATGATGATAGATTATATAATGACATAATTGTAAAGGCATGGAGTACAACTTGTTCTAATTTAGTCCCCATTATTTCCCCTTCCCCTCTTTTCCTCCCACCCATGTCCTCTTCCCTCTACTCTACTGATGTTTCTGTTACTTATTAATAATTTTGTTGATGTACATGATGGTGAGAGTCACTGTGGTATATTCATATATGCACATAGGTAAGTTGGGTCTAATTTACTCCTTGAACTTTTCTCTATCCCATCCTTGCTCCCTCCCTTTTATTCCCCTTTATCCATTACTCTGATCTTTTCCTTATTGTGGATTAGCTGTTACATATCAGAGAAAACATTTTACCTTGGACTTTTTGAGTCTGGCTTATTTCACTTAGCATGATAACTTCCAGTTCCATCCATTTACTGGCAAATGCCATAAAGTCATTCTTCTTTATGACTACGTAATACTCCATTGTGTAAATATACCACATTTTCTTTATCTGTACATCTGTTGAAGGGCACCTTGGTTGGTTCCATAGCTTGGCTATTGTGAATTGTGCTGTTATAAACATTGGTGTGGCTGTATCACTGTAGTATGGTGATTTTTAAGTCTTTTGGATATATACCAAGGAGCGGGATAGCTGGGTCAAATAGTGTTTCCTTCCTAGTTTTTTTGAGGAATCTCCATAGTGCTTTGTAGAGTGGTTCTACCAATTTGCATTCCCACCAACAATATATAAGTGTACCTTTTTCCCTACATCCTTGCCAACTTTTATTGTTTGTATTCTTGATAATTGCCATTCTGACTGGAGTGAGATGAAATCTTAGTATAGTTTTAATTTGTATTTCTCTAATTGCTGGAGATGTTGAACATTTTTTCATCTATTTGTTGACCATTCATATTTTTCTTCTCCTCCTCCTCCTCCTTCTTCTTTTCTTTTCCTTCCTTCCTTCCTTTTTTTTTTTTTTTATCAGAGATTAAACCTAGGGGGCTCTTAACCACTGAGCCACATCCCTAGCCCTTTTTAATATTTTATTTTGAGACAGGCTCTCACAATGTTGCTTAGGGCCTCACTAAATTGCTGAGGCTGGTTTTGAACTTGTGATCCTCCTGCCTCCGCCTCTCAAGTTCCTGGGATTATAGATGTGCGCCACTGGGCCTGGCTCGTATTTCTTCTTTTGAGAAGTGTCTTTTCAATTCTTTTGCCCATCTGTTGATTGGATTATTTGTGTTAAGTTTTTTGTTTTTGTTTTTGTTTTTGAGGAGTTTGCCTTTCCTAAATGTTAGTGCCCTATCTGAGCAGCAGGTGGCAAAGATTTTCTCCATTTCTGTAGATTCTTTCTTCATACTCTTTTTTTTTTTTCAGGGCCTGAGGACCAAACTCAGGGCCTTGCGCATGCTAGGCAAGCACTCTGCCACTGAGCTAAATCCCCAACCCCTCTTCATACTCTTGATGGTCTCCTTTGCTATGAGGAAGCTTTTCAATTTGATGCCATTTCATTTATTGACTTTTAATTTTACTTCTTGTGCTTTGGGAGTCTTATTAAGGAAGTTGGTTCCTGAGCCAGCATGTTGGAGTGTTGGGCCTACATTTTTTCCTAGTAGGTGCAGGGTTTCTGGCCTTCAGCTGTTTTTATGTTTATTTTCATTATATTTTGGTCTTCATTACATAAGGAATTTATTTTTATTTGTAATGTACAAGATTGGGAATATTTGTGTAATACAGGATAGCTCTGTTGTTTCCCAAATAAAGTGTAATGTTTTACCTTCTTCTGATTTGTTTTTGTTGTTTCTTTCCCTTTAAATTGTCCTTAACATTTTACCCCTTAACTTTTAGCTGTATGAGTAACTTTTGATTGAGGAGTATCTTTATTAACTCAAGAGCAACACTAAAAATTTTCTATTAAACTGGGGGCTGAAGCGGTGGCTCAGCAGTTATGGCGCTTGCCTGGCATGTACAAGTACACAGGTTCAGACCCCAGCACCCACGTACAGAACTAAGTGTCAGAGCAACGAAAGCCATGTGAGAAACTCAATAAAAATTGATTCTTTCTGTTTCTCTTTTAAAAAAATTATCTAGCAAACAAATTTACTGCTTATAATGAGTTATTTATAGGAACACTTGGTCTTTTTTGCAATTTTTTTTACTCATTGATAGAGTTTACTCATTGACAGAAGTTGGAACATCAGGGCATTTCAAAACCAAATCCTATGTAGCTGTGGTCTACAGAGAAACTTAATTTCTGCAGTTCTGCTGAGTTGGAAAAATATAATACAACATTCTTTTCCAAAATGACACCTGATTTTCTTTCTTTTTTTAAAAGGCATTGTCAGGAATTGAGTATGTGCTGTGAGTGTAGGAAGAAAATTTTTTTGTCCTAGATAGTGGCATGTGCAGCTATCTTTCAAAGTTGAGATTATTTGCTCCAGGGTAAACAGGGACTTGTTTTCTTGCAAGTAAAATTAAGACTCTCCTTCAGAAAAGCTTTATTGACTAAAGCTCAGTTGAATCTAGTCTTGGGTTACTCTGTGCTTTGGAACATAGAAACTGAATAGAAAATTTTACTACTTAATTAGTGTCCTTTATTACTGTAAGGGAAAAAAAGATAGGTCTTATATTATGTCCTTTTGAGGATCTGTGCTGCAGTATATTATGAAGTGGAGAAGTTGTAACTTTACTGTGCAGACTAAGTGTTAAGTATTAGGCATACCTGTCTAATAATCTCCCCTAATACACTCTGAGCTTCTTTTGTGTGAAACCTATTTATTTGTGTGTGTGTGCCAAAAACTGCTAAGTGTTAGAGTTATAAAGTCAGCAGGACATCATTCTTGCCTTTGAGGAAAGGATAGGGAATGTAGGTGTGGAAATATAGTTTAATGTGAATAATACTGAAAGAAGGAATTGTGGTTTGAAGAAATCAGCTTTGAAATTGAGGTGTGTCACTGTAGGAAAACCAGTTGGTTGTCTACCCAAGAGATTTCGAAGTGCAGCAAAACCTTTGTGACGTTTTCCTTGTTCCAGCTTTAAAAGTCCAGAAATCCACATTAGCACCCTGGTGAAGTCTTTTCCCTCATAGGACTGACTCATGCAAACCAGACTCACAGGAGACTCATATTTAAAACAAAAGAGTAACTCCTGATTTATGATGACGTATCAAACTGATCTGATACATGTATTAGTCAGAGGATATGTGGGGAAATCTACACAGGAGGTCTAACTATAATTTATTCAGTTAGGAATAATTTCAGTCTTTGCTTTTCAAACTGATTCTTGCTACTTAAACCAGAAGCATTGTTATCACCTGGGAGCTTTTCAGAAATGAATAATCTCGGATGACTGGTTCAGAACTAGGGTATAGCTGCCAGAACCTCAATTTTTAACTTATTGAGTAGAAGTTGCCTTAGCAGTTGGTCTCTTGTTTCTTTTTTTATGAAACTTAATAGTAGAGAGGCAAGAAATGTTTTTTAGAGTTTTGTGGAAGGAGAGAGACTTAATGAAACTTGTTTTAAAACTTGTAATAAAACACTTTAAAGACATGGAAATACAGGCAGATATGCAATGAGAACAGAGATCCAGACACACACAAACACACACACACATACACAACAGATTGTCTACACAGAGAGAACTCTGATATGCATACATAAAACAGAGCTCCCAAAGAACTCTTTCTTTGCCCAGTCCTTACCACATGGAGTGAACTACACACCTACAGAGAGAACCCCACGTGTCTCCACAGAGTGCCCCCTACATGTACTTACAGGATCCTGCACACAGACCACACTCCTGGGGCCCATACACACAAAAAAATGTAGACACTCATACTTACACAGACGCCCAGCAGATAATGCTTAAAACAGATTTTCATGAAACTTGAATAGTGTTGTCTGTAGTTATTTTGAGAAGGGACAAGTATTGTCTCTAAGGTACTTTTTAAGTGAGCCAGGAAACAAAGCAAAAACAGGAGAGCTGCCATTGGGTGCAGAACAGTCAATGCTGCAATGCCAGCTTTATTTGAATTCCTATTTCTAGAACTGCTTGTTCCAGGACATCTTTTTCAGTTTGATGTACTAATCATGCTTGGGTGGGAAGTCATTCTCTTAGGAGCTTGCGTCCTAAATGCTGGTAAAGCAGAGTTCCATGCTCGTTTTCTCTTGGTGCTCATTAGGACACTCCCATGTTGCTATCTGAATCACATAAATCCGCACAGGGTTAGAAGCTCCAGAAACATTGCACCTATGTGGAGGAACTTGTACTGAGTCTTCTATGGGTGTGTGTGACTGAGGAATGTAGAAGGAAGATTATGTTAAAAGTCGGAAGAGTTGAAAATTTTTTAATCTGTTGGGTGATTCATGATAGATTTGCATAGAGAGTTGTAATGAAACTTGAGAATGGCTCAAAGGAATTAGTTAGCTGTTAAAAGATTTTTAAACTAGGACTGGAGTGGTGGCCCAGCAGTTACGGTGCTTGCCTGGCATGCGCAAGGATGCAGGTTTGAACCCCAGTTCCACGTATACAATGAAGTGCCGGAGTGATGAAAGCCACATGAAAAACTAAATAAAATTGATTGATTCTTTCTTTCTCTCTCTCTCACTTGTCCCTCTCTCTGTTTAAATTTTTTTTTAAACTACATAGATGTGGGCATGGATTGGCACAGTGGATTGTGTTGGTTGATACCGATCACGGGTAACTATACAGCCAGATTTTTTAGTGTCATTGCAGCATCTTGTGAGAAGGTTCTTGTTAGGAAAAAAGAGACTCAACATGTATAGGGTGTTTCTGTACATAAAACTTGAGGGTTGAAGGTTTCTATTATACTAAGGAGGTTTGTATAGGTTAGAGGCATTGTAAGAGTTTTATGAATGTAAGTTCCAAAAAGAGATTTTTTTTTAAAATTTGCTGTTTGGTACATGTGTATGTATTCATCTTAATAAGAGCTTGTTTAAAAAAATTTTTTTTTTTTTTTAAAGAGGGACAGGGGCTGGAGCGGTGGCTCTGTGGTTACGACGCTTGTAGGGCATGTGCAAGTACGTGAGTTCAAATCCCAGCACCACGTACACAAGGAAGTCTTGGAACAACGAAGGCCACATGAAAAACTAAATAAAAATTGTTTCTCTCTTTCTCTCTCTGGCACACTATCCCTCTGTCTTTGAAAAAATAAAAATAAAAAACAGAGAGGGACACTGAGAGAGAGAAAGAATCAATTTTATTTAGTTTTTCATGTAGCTTTCATTACTCTGACACTTGTGTATGTGATGCTAGAGTTTGAACCCGTGTCCTCAGGCGTGCCAGGCAAGTGCTTGAACTGCTGAGCCACCACTCCAGCTTCTTGTTTAAAGCTTTTTATCTTCAAATAGTGGGCGGATACTGACAGAATTGTACTTGCTGTCCAATTTAACAAATGTTATTTTGCAAAGTTTTCTTTAGTGTTTTTATTTTTTGTGATGGGGATTGAATTTAGGGCTTTGTATAGGCTAAATGTGTGCTGAATCGCTGAGCCACACCCTGCCCCCTAGATGTTTTGTTTTTTTGGGTTTTTTTGGGTACTGGTTATTGATCCCGGAGTGCTTTACCATGGAGCTACATCCCTAACCCTTTTTTTTTTTTTTTTCCTCTAACCCTTTTTTGAAAAATGTTTTTTTTTAAAGTTTTTGTAAATTTGAGACAAAGTCCTGTGCTGAGTTGCTGAGTCGCTGAGGCTGGCCTTGAACTTGTGGTCCTCCCTCCTCAGTTTCCCAATTCATTGGGATTACAGGTATGTGCCGCCACGTCCAGCTGTAGTCTACTTTTTTTTTTTTTTAACACTCAATTTCATGTGGTTTACCTAACCAGAAGAGTTAGGTAAAACAAAGAAATGCAGGACCTCCAAACTGGAAAAGGGGAAGTCAAACTATCCCTCTCTGCAGTTGACATGACCGTGTAGAAAAACCTAAAGAGTCCTTCAAAAAAACTAAAGCCAAACAAACCATATAAAACCAAAAACTGTTAAACTGTTAGTGAATTCAGGAAAGTTTCAGGATACAGGATCCAACATAAACAGTAGTGTTTCTATATACCAGTAATGAGCTAGTTGAAAAAGAAAGCAAGAAAGGCATCCCATTTATAATAGCTAAAGGAATACATTTAAGGAGGTGAAAGAACTCTTCAATGAAAACTATAAAATATTGATGAAAGAAATTGAAGAGGATACAAAAAATGGAAAGGCATCCCATGTTCATGGACTGGAAGGATTAATATTGTTAAAATGTCCATAGATCTGAGGTGATTTACAGATTCATATGATCTCTATAAAAATACCAATGATGTTGATTATGGAAATAGCACAAGCACTTCTAAAATATGGACCCACAGAAGAGCCAAAGCAATTCTGAGCAAAGAAAGCAAAGCCAGATGCATCTCAGTATCAGACTTTAATATATATTATATATAAGTCTATAGCAAACAAAACAGTATGGTGCTAGCATAAAAACAGATATGTAGCCAGGCATGCTGGCACACACTTTTAATCTCAGCAACTCAGGGACTGAGGCAGCAGGATTGCCAGACTGAGCAGTTTAGTGAAACCCTGTCTCAAAACAAAACAAAACAAAACTGGGGATACAACGTGGTGATAGAGCACCCTTGGGTTCAATCCCCAGTACACCTCCCCTCTCCCAAATAATAAATGTTGGTGTTGATGTGGAGAAAGGTGGAAATGTAATTTAATATAGTCATCATGGAAAGCAGTGTAGTTTCCTTAAAAAATTAGAAATAGAATTACATAGGATCCAGTAATCCCACTGTTAGGTGTAAATGTAAAGAAAATGAAATCAGAATGTCAAAGAGATACCTGTACTCCTGTGTTTATTGCAGCATTGTTCCAAGATATGGAATTAATCAAGGTGTCCATTAATGGGTGAATAGAGAGAGAAATTGTAGCACATAAACACAGTGGAATATTAGCCATAAAAAGAATGAAATCCTGTCATTTGCAGCAACCTGGATAGAACAGGAGGGGACATTATAGCACAGAAGGACCCTGCATGTTCTTATTTGTGGAAGCTAAAAAAGTTGATTTCATAGAAGTGGAAAGAATATTCATTACCAGAGGCTAGGAAGGGGGTTGAAGAGAATATGGTTAATGAGTACAGAGTATAGCTGGATAAAAGGAATAATAACTTGTAATGTTGTTTAGAGCAATATGTTAATTATGGTTGACAACAATTAATTGTATATTTCAAAATAGCTAATAGCCTTTTTTTTTTTTTGAGGAGAGGGACAGTGAGAGAGAGAAAGAATAAATTCCATTTAGTTTTTAATGTGGCTTTTGTTGCACCAGGACTTCATTATGTTCGTGGTGCTGGTGTTTGAACCCGTGTCCTCACACATGCCAGGCAAGTGCTGTAACTGCTGAGCCACCTCTCCAGTCCCTACTGGTAGACTTTTAAAGTAGCATTTTGAATGTTCCCAGCACAAAGAAATAACAAATATTTGAGGTGATGGATATATCCTTACCCTGCTCTGATTATTAGATATTTTATATGTGTATTGAAATATTACATTGTATCCCATCAGTATATACAATTGTGTGTCAATTAAAAGTTCCGAATTTTATTTAGTGTTTTGAGTTCTTTGTATATTCTGGATATTAGTCCTCTGTCTGAGGTGTAGCAGGCAAAAATTTTCTCCCATTCTGTGGGTTCCCTCTTGAGACTCTTGACTAAAACTTTAGCTGTGCAAAAGCTTTTTAGTTTAATTACATCCCATGCATTTATTCTTGATTTGACAGCTTGCGCCATGGCAGTCTTGTTAAGGAAGGCTGTGCTGATCTCTTTGTCGTGTAATGTCAATCCTACTTCTTTTTCAAGCAGTTGTAGAGTTGCTGGTTTAACACCCAGATCCTTGAACCATTTTGATTTAATTTTTGTGCAGGGTGAAAGGTAAGGATCCAATTTCAGTTGTCTACATATGGCTGTCCAGTTTGTCCAACATCATTTGTTGAACAGGCATTCATTCTTCCACACAATGGTTTTGCCCCCTTTATCAAATATCAGGTAGTTAAAAGTATGAGGGTTCATCTCAGAATCCTCTATAAATATTCCATTGGTCTTCCATTCTGTTTTGGTATGAATACCATGCTGTTTTTGTTACTATTTTCTTGAAGTATAATTTCAGGTCAGGAATTGAGATGCCACCTGCCTCCTCCTTCGCTGAGTAATGTTTTGGCTATTCTGGGTCTTCTGTTATTCCACACAAATTTGAGTATTGCTTTTTCAATATCCATGAAGAATGACATTGGTATCTTGATAGGGATTGCATTGTTATCATCCGTTGCTTTGATTCTAGCCATCTTCTTGGGTATGAAGTGGTACTTGCAGATCTAAGTTGCATTTCCCTAATGACGAATGCTGTGGAGCATCATTGCCTGTTCTCATTTGTCTTTTGTGTATCTTCCTTTGAGTACTGTTTTATAAATGGGCTATGGAACTAAAAAGAAGCTTCTCAAGGGAGGAAGTCCAAAAAGCCCATAAACATATGAGAAAATGCTCTATCTACATCACTAGCAATAAGAGAAATACAAAGCAAAACTTCACTGAGGTTCCACCTCACTCCTGCCAGAGTGGAAAAAATGAAGAATACAAACAATGACAGGTGCTGGAGGGGCTATGGGAAAAGAGGAACACTATTACATTGCTGGTAGGACTGCAAGCTTGTACAGCCACTCTGGAAAGCAGTGTGGAGACTCCTCAAAAAATCAGGGCTGGAACTGCCTTTAGACCTAGCTATCCCACTCCTGGGTATCTTCCCAAAAGAGCTAGAATCGGCTTACTATAGAGATATAGCTTTATCAATGTTTATAGCAGCTTAATTTACTATAGCTAGACTATGGAACCAACCCACATACACCTCACTTGATGAGTGGATCCAAAAACTTTGGTACATATATACAACGGAATACTACTCGGCTGTTAGAGAAAACAATATTATGGCATTTGCAGCCAAATGGATGGAGATGGAAAAAAGTTTGCTAAGTGAAGTATCCCAAACTCAGAGATTCAAGGGCCGAATGTTTTCTCTCATTTGTGATATGATAGATGGCTATGTATGATAGCCCAGTATGATAGATGGCTAACCTAACAATTATCAACATGTATGAATTTTTACACGATCATGGGGAACCTTGCCTAGGTTCCCAGGGGACGTACGGAGGAGGGCAGCGTGGGGGGAGGGGAATAGGAAGGACATCAAGGAGACCAGAAGGAGGTAGTAGGGGGGAATCTAATCTGAGGGGAACCTCAGACTTCCAGGAGAACTCCAATTAACTTGGGGCTTAAATAGAGTGAAACATGGAACCATAGGGAACCCAAAGCGGGGAGACCATGGTCTGGCACCAGTATTGGCTTGTTCTGTCATTACACTTTTGTTCTTGATTGTTTGACGATGAACCCCTCCTAAGTGTAAGACCATGTTTATCAAATAAAAATTTTAAAAAATGTCATAATAAAAAAAAAGAATTCTAAAAACTTAGGTTGTTTTAACAAGCTTGATATACCAAGATTTTCTTGTTGGTTTATTTTAACTTCTGTGTAGTACTTCATTGTATGAATATACTGGAGTTTATTCATTCGCCTATTAATAGGCATTAGTTTGTTTCCATTTTTTTCCCCACTGAAGTGGACATCCCTAATCATATTTCCTTATGACTATGTGGGAGAGTTTCTGTAGGGTATATTTTGGAAGCAAAATTGTTTTAACAACTTTATTAGACATAGTAATCTCAAACTGCTTTCTAATGTTGTTTTATTAATTTCAATTTTCTGAATCCTTACTCAGATGTAGTCTTGCCAGACATTAAATTTCTTTGTCAGTCGGATAGTCATGAAATAGTATCTTCTAAAGAGAGAGAGAGGGCTGGAGCGGTGGCTCAGCGGTTTCGGCGCTTGCCTGGCAAGCACGAGGACCCGGGTTCAAACCCCAGCACCACGTACACAACTGAGTGTTGGAGCAACTAAGGCCATGTGAAAAACTAAATAAAGTTGTTTCTCTCTTTCTCTGTCTCTCTCACTGTCCCTCTCTCTCTAAAAAAAAAAAAAAATAAAAAAATAAATAAAGAGAGAGAGAGAGAACCAACTTTATTTAGTTTTTCATCTGGTTTTTGCTGCTCTGACACTTACTTGTGTACTTGGTGCTGCAGTTTGAACCCAGGTCCTCGTGCATGCCAGACAGTGCCACCGAGCAACTGCTACAGTCCCATCTCTGTTGTTTTAAATTGTATTTTCATGGATATTAGTAGGTTGAACATCTTTTTAAATATTTTTTATGTTTTAAGAGAGAGGGACAGTGAGAGGGAAAGAGAAAAAGAGAATCAGTTTTATTTAGTTTTTCATGTTTCATGTGGCCTTCATTGTTCCGACACTTCATTGTGTACTGTGTACTTGGTACTGGGGTACGAACCTGCATCCCCATGCATGCAAGGCAAATACCAAAACCACTGAGCGACCGATCCAGCCCTGGTTGAACATCTTTTAATATGCATGTGGTTCATTTGGAGTTCCTTTTCCTATAATGTGTCTATAATATCTTTTCCAGTTTTTCAGTTGGGATCCCATACTGTTCTGAGTATGCAACATTTCACCATTTATTTAAATCTTTGCTAAATGCTCTGTAGTAATATCTTGTACTTCACAGCGTACAGGCCTAGCATTTCTTTTGTTAAATTTATTTTTTATGCTATTGTGAACAGAATTGTTTTTTTTTTAAAGAATCAATTTTATTTTTTTTTACGTAGTTTTTGTTGCTCCAACACTTAGCTGTGTATATGGTGTTGGGGTTCAAACCTGCATCCTTGTGCATGCCTGGCAAGCACCATAACTGCTGAGCCACCTCTCCAGCCCCCAGAATTGTTTTCTTAATTTTACTTTTAGATAGTTTATTGCTAATGTATAGAAATGTATATTTTTTATTGCAGTAAAATATACGTAGCAGAATATTTATCATTTTAACCATTTTAAAGTGTACAATTCATTGGCATTACTTCATAATGTTGTGTAGTCATCACCATTCTCTATTCCTAAAACCCTTTCAACAAAAATTCTGTGCCCATTAAACACTTTTTCTGCTTTTCCTAGTCTTTGAAAACCTCAACTTTGTTTTTATGAATTTGCCTATTCTAGGTGAAGCAGAATCATATCTGTCCTTTTGTGTCTGGCTTACTTTACTTGGCACAATGTATTCAGGGTCAATTCATGTAGCATGAATCAGAATTCCACTCTTTTTAAGGGCTGAATAATATCCCATTGTATATGTATACCACATTTTGTTAAGCAGTTTATCTGATGATGGATATTTTAGTTGTTTCTGCATTTTGGCTATTGTGAATCATGCTGCTATTAAAATTGGTGTACAGGGGCTGAGCAGTGGCTCGGCAGTTACCTTGCTTGCCTGGCATGAATCCCAGCACCACGTACACAACAGTGTCAGAGCAATGAAAGCCAATGAAAAACTAAATAAAATTGATTCTCTTTTTCTCTCTCACTATTCCTCTCTCTTTTAAAAAATGAAAAATAAAATAAAATAAAATTGGTGTACAAATATTTGTTTGAATTCCTGCTCTCATTTCTTTTGAATGCATACCTTGGAGTGGCATTGCTTGATATAGTTAATTATTACGTGTCAGTCATGTATTCTGCACATTTACTGAACTTGTTTATTGCTCTGGTTTTTCTTTTTTAGATTCTTTAGGGTGTTTTTTTTTTCTTTTAGAAGAGAGGGACAGTGTGTGTGTGAGAGAGAGAGAGAGAAAGAGAGAGAGAAAGAGAGAGGGAGCGAGAGTCAATTCCATTCAGTTCCCCTTGCAGTTTTGTTGCTCCGAGACTTTGTGTACATGGTGCTAGGGTTCGAACTTGTGTACTTGCACACTCCAGCCCTCCAGAAATCTTTAGGATTTCTAATTACAGGATTTTGTCATCTACAAATGAGTGTTTTACTTCTTTTTGAGTATGTGCACCTCTAGTTTTTTTCTTTCCATATTTGTACTGTCTAGAACATCTAGTATAATGTTAAATAGAAGTGATGAGAGCAGATACTTTTGCCTTGTCCCCAGTTTTAGAGGAAAGATATTCAGTCTTTCATCATGAAATATGATATTAGCTGATCATTGTAGGACAGATTTTTTTCCAATCTTTATTTCTGAATTTAACTGCTTAAGAGACTGAATAAATTGGCAATATGTTAGTGAATATCTCCTCTTGACATTTATACTTCTCTGAGCTATAAGGTTAGCACTCCTTTTTTTTTCTTATGCATTGGCGTAATCCTATGATTACCTAGAAGTTTCTACTCTGAATCTTTCAGTTTTTGAATTAGTAATATAAATTGATAGTTCATAGTCTGTCTGTTCATAATTAAGTCTAGAGTATGTTGTGACCAGTATTTGGGGGCAATTAGCAAGACCTTGTCTCAAAATAAAAACTAAGAAAATGAAGGATTGGGGATGTAGCTTAGAGTTAGAGTACTTGCTTAACATTTGCTAGGTCTCTAGGTTTAATCCCCAGTGACTGGGGGAAAATAAAATCAGTTTGTCTTATGGTACTTTTGTGAAGAGGAGTGAACTAGCATAAGTTGGCTTTTACTGTAGGGTTAGTTTTCATTCTTTAAATCCTCAAATCATTCCAGAGTAGGGACTATTATCTACTTAGCTTAAATAGGACCCCCCCCCCCCAGGTTCTTCTTAGTAATTAGATATTACCAAGTTTATAGTTGTCTTATACATGTGATTTTCTTTCTCTCTCTCTTTTTTAACACCTGTGCTGGAGATCAAGCCCAGGACTTTTAGTGTGCTATGTGAGTAATGACCATAGGGTGACATCCCCAGCCCTACATGTGTGTCTTTAAAAAATTTGAAGCACATTTTTCTTTTACAGTTTGGTAGAATCAAAGTAAATCTATGCTGTTTCTGCCAATTAATCAAGCTATTTTCCTATTATTTCACAGAGCTTTTAGGCCTAGACAGTCATAACAAATTTGGGTAATTTTATAAGGAATCTTCTCTAATAATCAGCTACAAACCTTTGAGGTAACTGATTGTCAGAAGGGAATGATTTTGAGTATATCTAGGAAGTTGACATCTTTTTAGTAAAGTTATTTTTTCTTTTTTGGAGGGACATATTTTGGGGATCGAACCGTGAACCTGGTACATGCTAGGCAGGTGCTGCACTACTGAGATATATCCCCAGGCTGATCTTGAACATGTGATCCTCCTGCTTCAGCATCCCAAGTAGCTTGGATGACAGGTGTGTGCCACTACACCTGGTTGTAAAATGACATTTCTTTTCTCGAGGGCTCAGCATTTATATATGTGTGTGTGTATGTGTGTGATGGATTAATAATGCACTCTGATTTTAAAGCTCACTTCGGTTGCTTTGAATGAAGAATTCACTTTTGACGTTTGAGATCTGTTCTCCATTTCTCTCTGTTCTGTTGACTAGGGCCTTGCTACAACATGGAGGACTGTTAGAACTTTCTCATCCAGAGCTGAGCTGAAGAGTTTGACTCCCTGTGTTATTCTTTACCCTTACACACTTTAGTGATGCTTCAGTGAGCTTATTGACCCGTAATTTTTTCCAGTTTGAATATACCTGTTAATCTACGCCGCTAATTCTAAATTCTTTTCCTGTCTACTCTCTTCTGAGTTATTGTAGCTGTATATAAATTTTATGGTCTTTGGGATCTTTTGAGGTATTTCAGAAATCATTGAGTGGGAAATTCATTCTTCTTCACCTTGGGTAGTATATTTTAATCTCATCTGTTTGGCCAGTGTGCTAGATTTATTCATTAGTTATGCGGTTTGCTTTTGGTGGGTCTTGCACAACTTAATGCTAGCACATAATAGCACTTAATAAATTTTTTTTTTTAAAGAGAGAGGGACTAAGAGAGAGAAAGAGAGAATCAGTTTTATTTAGTTTTTCGTGTGACTTTCATTGCTGGGACACTTAGTTGTGTACATGGTGCTGGGGTTCATACCTGCATCCTTGCACATGCTAGGCAAACACCATAACTGCCAATCTATTGCTACTGCCAATCTATTGCTCCAGCCTCAGGGCTTAATAAATCTTAATGATTTTTAAGCCAAGTCTCACACATGAACCATTAATTATAATATACTTCTTGCCCCTTAGCATTTTATTTACCTCTGTCTCTTGAACATAACCCCTGATTAAGTAACACCCATGGAGATTTTAATATTAACTTTTCAGTTGTTGTATATTACCGTTTTTAGATAGATTCTGTGTAAGATGGCACTGGTAATTAATGACTAGACAGTAACAATAGGAACATTGTGTCATATATATCAACATTTTATTTGGCAATTCGAGAGCAACATGGTCTCATTCAAGAGCATCAGGTTAAGCCAACTAAGACTCTTTTGACTTAAAACCTACTTTGTAGATTTTACTATTTGATATACTTATTTCTCCAGAGTTGTACCTTGAACATATAGCAGAGATCATGGTAAATATATGTATTAATCTTCACAGCAAATTCTACCTTCTTTGCTGTCATACTGCCTTCTTGAGATCTGCACACTGCACCTATCTTAAAGAGAAGGAGACTCAGCAAGAGGGCTGTTGACTTAAAAAGAAAGCAAAGGGCTGGGCATGGTGGCCTGTACCTGTAATCCCAACTACTGTGGGGGCTAAAGCAGGAGGATTCTAAATGCAAAGTCAGCCTTGGCAAGTTTGAGGCCAGCCTGGACAGCTTAGTTAAAAAAATAAAAAGGGGTGGGGGTATAACTCAGTGGTAAAAGCACTTTGAAGTATAATTTCCAGTACCACCAAAGGTGGGGAGAAATAAAGTGAGACAAAGGTGCTAGATAGTATTTTAGAACTCATGGTCAAATTCCTGAAGCCTTTTAATCTTGAGAATAAAAGGGAAGGATAATCTTGGAAGGTAAGGACTTTGCCTAAGTATAACAGTATCAAAGAATACACTTTTTACAGCACTTGTAAATATGAATTAGTTCTTATTCTAGCACTGTAGTAAGCAATTATAGTTTACTAATGGAAAGGCTGAATAAAAGAAATTCAATTAATGTTTTTTAGTGCCATTAATCTACATAGTGTTTGCATGAGACTACAGAACAGTTGTAAATGCAAAAAACAGTAAATTTTGTCAAGGCAGCATTTTCAGTTTCTCTGTAAAAATTAACAGTCCCAAAGTTAAAAGAAGGTAATAAACACTGTGTGTGTGTGTGTGTGTGTGTGTGTGTGTGGTACTTAGGATAGAACCTAGAGCCTCACATATGCTAGGCAAATACTCTACCACTAAGCTACATCCCTAACCCAGAAATATTCTTTTTTTTTAAAGCGAGAGGGACAGTGAGAGAGAGAGACAGAATCAATTTTATTTAGTTTTTCATGTGGCCTTCATTGCTGGGACACTTCGTCATGTCCATGGTGCTGGGGTTTAAATCTGCAAACTCTCACATGCCAGGCAAGTGCTGTAACTGCTGAGCCACCACTCCAGCTCCCCAGAAATATTTTTGAGCAGAAATTGAATACAGTCATTTCAGAATTTATTTTAGCTTTTCATGTTCGTGAAGTTTCAAAGGGATAAAATGTCTGAACTGGGGCTGGAGAGGTGGCTCAGTAGTTATGGCGCTTGCCTGGCATGCGCAAGGATATGGGTTCGAACCCCAGCACCACATACACAAAGAAGTGTCCAAACAACAAAGGGCACATGAAAGCCTGAATAAAATTGATTCCCTTTCTCTCTCTCTCTGTCTCTTTCTCTCACTGTTCCTCTTTTTTTTTTAAAAAAAATCTGAATTACAAAAACAGGAAACAAACTTTAATAAGTCACATCTTTTCTATTTAAGTATTATGATTTAATAAAATCAAACCTAAGGCAATAAACTGAACTTGAACTCTTCTTCTCTAGTACTTGAACCAAAAGCTTATTTGACTCATGATAAGAGCACTTGGCTAAAATATTACAGTGTAAGAGCTCAAGTTTGGTTCTTTACCCTGTGTTTGACATGTTAGTATAACATCTCAATGAAGATGTGTTGTATAGTTGGAACTAGATTAAGAGTGGAATTGGGGATCAGAGAGTCCAAGAAATGGCTTTGGAAGGTTCTTGAAGGTTCCAATCATTATAATAGCTATACTTAGAAGGATTGCCATATAGGGAGGACAGTGGTTCCTTGAGTACAGTGCACCATTAATGGACAGAAAGAAGAAAAAGTATTGGCAAAATTACATAGTTATCCTACAAGCTTGCTTTGTGTAGCTCTTTATTCCTTTAATTCCAGTTAAAACCATTACCTTATTTGATACCAAAGTTGAGTTTGAAATAAAATAGATGATTCTTAGTATATGTTAATTTCAGAGTAGCTATTACTATTTTTCTTGTAAAAACTGTGATAAATAAAACCTAGATACTATATATTGAGTTAATACTTTTCAAAGAAATAGTAATTTTGTTGAAACTAGAACCCAAGTTATCTTGATTTTCTTATTGGGCTTCTTTGTGGCAATATACTAAAACCATCAGTGTCCATTAAGCTGTGGGTCATTTTGGTTTTTTAAATTTAACCCAGCTAATGCAGTGTTATCTACAAGTTTTGTTTCAGAGAAGATATAACTTTGTAAATAACCAGAAGACAACTTTGCAATTTCCATTCTGTTTTCTGCCAGGCTGAGGTCAAGAAGAAAAGGGTCCAGAGATAGTGAAAATTTGAAATGGCTTTTTGTGTAAATGTGAGCAAGTGAATTAAATAAAGTAGAATTAGATTTTCTAGTAGCCACATTAGAAAAAGCAAAAAGAAAAAAGGGAAATTAGTTTTTGTTGTTTTTGTTTTTGTTTTGTATCAGGTATTGAACCAGGGGTGCTTAACCATGGAATCACATCCCCAGCCCTTTATTTATGTATGTAATTTTTTGAGATGTGATCTTGCTAAGTTGCTTAGGGCCTTGCTAAGTTGCTGGAGCTGGCTTGGATCCTCCTGCCTCAGCCTCCAGTCACTAGGGTTATAGGCATGCGCTGCCAGGCCTGGCCTGAGAGAAACTAGTTTTATTATATCGTATTTAACCCAGTGTACTTAGAAGGTTTTAATTTTATTTCATTTTATTTATTTTGCTACCTGGAATTGAACCCAGAGGCACTTAACCACTGAGCCACACCCCCAGCCATTTTTATTTTTTGAGACAGGGTCTTACTAAATTGCTTATGACCTCGATAAGTTGTTGAGGCTAGTCTCAAACTTGCAGTCTTCCTGTCTCAGCCTCCTGAGTTGTTGGGGTTACAGGTGTGGGCCACTGCACCTGGCTGGAAAAAGGTTTTTGTTTTAACATGTAATAAGCATAAAAATCAAGATATTTTGCTTTTTATTTTGGATTGAGCCTTTATAATCTGGCATATAATATACTGACAGCAAATCTGAATTTGAATTAGCCACATTTCAAGTGCTCAAACAGCCACATGCAGTTAATGATTACTGGATAGTGCAGTTGAAAAGGAATTAAAAAATAAGTTTTGAGCTGAATAGATAATGTCATCTGTTATTTACATGACTATTATTTTTCTAGCAGTTCTTAGGGATAAGGCAATTCATTTAATAGACCTGGCTTGGTGAACTCAGGGGAAATTGATGTGAATAGTAAAGGTGAGATCCAGTTAATAGGAATTTCATCGCAAAAGAAGAAGCAGTGCTAAGATTAACCTTAATACCTCCATTCTATGGGTATGTAGACATACTCACTTTGATGAATGAAAGCTGGCTTGTTGCCCATCAACTACTTTCTTTTTCAGATTACTTGAGAGAAATACTATATAATTTGAAGTCTGGATGTTACAGTAAGAATGTGGGGACTAGAAGAAACTTTAACAAATAATACAATGGGTTTTTATTTTGAATGTTAAATAATTTTTTTTTTTTTTTTTGGGTACCAAGGTTTGAACCAGGGGCACTGAACCACTGAGTCACATCCCCAGCCTATTTTATTTTATTTTATTTTATTTTATTTTATTTTATTTTATTTATTTATTTTTTTTAAAGAGAGAGGGACAGTGAGAGAGACAGAGAAAGAGAGAAACAACTTTATTTAGTTTTCACATGGCCTTAGCTGCTCCAACACTTAGTTGTGTACGTGGTGCTGGGGTTTGAACCCGGGTCCTCGTGCTTGCCAGGCAAGCGCCGAAACCTCTGAGCCACCGCTCCAGCCCCCCATTTTATTTTTATTTTGAGACAGGATCTCGCTAAATTGCTTAGGGCCTCACTAAGTTGCTGATGCTGGCTTTGAATTTGTAATCCTCCTGCCTCAGCCTCCCACACTGTTGGGATTACAGGTGTGTGCCAGTGTGCCCGACAGAAGTTAAAAAAAAATTGTTATTATTATTATTATTTTTTTCTTAAAGAGAGAGGGACAGTGAGAGAGACAGAGAAAGAGAGAAACAACTTTATTTAGTTTTTCACATGGCCTTAGTTGCTCTAACAGTTGTGTACGTGGTGCTGTGGTTTGAACCCGGGTCTTTGTGCTTGCCAGGCAAGCGCTGAAACCGCTGAGCCACCGCTCCAGCCCCTTATTATTATTTTTTTAAAGAGAGAGATGGACAGTGAGAGAGAAGAGACAGTCAATTTTATTTAGTTTTTCATGTGGCTTTCGTTGCTCCCACCCTGTTATGTATGTGGTGGTGGCCTTTGAACCTGTGTCCTTATGCCTGCCAGGGAAGCTCCATAACCACTGAGCTACTGCTCCAGCCCCAGAAGTTAAAATTTTTAACAGTACATGTAATGGTATAAGAATCAAATTACATAAAAAGGTTAATAGCAAAAATAAAACTCTTATCCTCTAGCTCTGCTTAGAAACAACCAGAATATTTATTTTCTTATGTATTGTTCAGGAGTAACCTATGTGTATACAAGCATAAATATCTCTTTAAAAATATACAAAAGGTAGGAGATTACATACATCTTGTATATCTTGCTTGTTTCTCATTATATCTTGGAGCTGCTTTGGTGTTTTAAAAGTCTCTATTATGTCCCATTGCATGGATGTATCGTGATTTATACAACCAACTATCAGTGGGCGTTTTCAATATTTTGCTTTTAGTCAGTGCTGTAATAAGCTTCTCTGTATATAGGTTTTGAATGTACGAATGTAGAATAAATTCTTTTTTTTTTTTAAGAGAGAGGGACAGAGAGAGGGAGACAGAGATAGAATCAACTTTATTTAATTTTTCATGTGGTCTTCATTACTCCGAGACTTTGTTGTTTACGTGGTGCTGGGGCTTGAACTTGTGTACTCACGCATGCAAGGCAAGCTCCGTAACTGCTGAGCCACCGCTCCAGCCCCTAGAATAAATTCTTATAAGCAGAATTTCTAGTTTAAGAGGTTTGTATTTTTAAAATTTTGCAAATATTACCAAAGGGAGTATTGTAAGAGTCGACACTCCCAACTAGTAATGGTTTTTTCATGTGGTACTGACTTTCACATGGTACTGACTCTCCAGACTGAATTGTAGAAGAAAACAGTTTAGAATAATAAAATTTTTATTGTGCTGCACTAATTGAAGAAGCATAGATATGCACCACTCCACACACCCCGCCTAAACATGATCCTTTTGAACTGCTTTAGAGGAGACCTTAGGGTTCTAGAGGACAGATTGAAACACCGTTTGTAATCCAGTTTGCTTTATTCTGAAGAGGTATAATTATTCCTCCAAAGTCATCCAAAAAATAGATAAAAAAAAAAAAAGATGAAATGTAGAATCCTTAGAGAAGAATAGGAACAGCTCTGAAATGTATACAAAGTGTTTTGTGTAATAGAGGGACCTTGATGACTTATTGAAAATTAAACCTTTTAAAAATAACATTTGCTTTTTCATTTTGGTTTTATAACCATCATGGTTAGCAAAGGCTTTGGGAGCTGAAGGCATCTTTGGAATAGAATAGGGAATTTAGGATGGTCAGGGAAAAGTAGGGCAGAACATTCTAATGTATTTCTAACATGGTGGCAGCTGTTAGGAAAAGTCAAATGAATGGACTAGCTGAAGAGGATGAGGAGGTATAGGACAGAAAGGATCTGGAGTGTCTAACTCAGTTTTTGGTGCATAGTAGCTGCTCATTAATGCTAGTTTCTTACTGGTATATGTTTGTATAACCATTCTGGAGGGTAGTTCTTAAGGAGGTTATGCATTATGTGTACTCCACGATCCAGCAGGTGTTTCCTGGAAATATATCCAAAAAAAGTTCTTACACTGATCTGTGATGGGTTGTTTATTATGGTATTATTTGTGCTTATAGAAAACAGTTTTGTTGTCCATACCCTTTCTCCAGTGATGGGTAAAATATGATACATTTATACCACAGAATATCATCAGGCAATTTGAAGTAATGGTCTTGATGTGTATATAGCCACATGGTGGATCTTACATGAGATATATAGCACAATAGGATTTATATAAATTTTAAAAAGTTGTAAATAAAACACATTACACAGTTTACAAGAAAACATGTTAGCACATTACATATATTGCAGTGATTGCCTCCTTTGTAGATGATGGAAGTAGGGATAAAAGAATAAACAATAACAGTACATAAATGTGAAACTTTTCTCCACTGAGTTTTACCTTTGAATCATCTGTTGGGTGACTAGGAGGAGGTCTATAGAATAGTACCTCTGTCTTTCATCATTTTGGGAGTAATATTTCTGATGACACATTATCATTGAAATATACATATTTATATATCTATATCTGTATCCATGTATATGTATACTTTTTTGTTAAGCTTATAAAGTGAATGGGATTCGTGGTTATGAAATCTTACTCTTTTATTTTTTGCCTTTATTTCCTCTTCACCTTTTCTGTTACTGTGTTCTTTTTGGTGGTTACTTTTATACAGAATATACTAGCCTTGTTATTAATGTCTGAGTTAGGTACTACTTGGATGGCCAGCACTACATTTTATCATTTAAAAAATTATAGATAATGAATTAACTTTTCAATGTCCTTTTATATAATGGTCTTTTCTTAGTAAAGCTTGGAATACTAAATACTCCCTTACTTCATTACCCTTTATAAAATTGATGTTATTTATCTTGCTTTTCCTACAAGAAGCTCTGTTTAAGTCAGATAAAAATACTGACTCCCAGAGAGTTCCTTGAGTTAACAGTAAAAGCTTGGGTAGAATGGAGTATAGGAAACAAACAGTCCGTAATTTGTCATTAGAACAGAATCCTTTTGTAGGTCATGAACTTTTAGTAGGCTGAGTTTTGAGTTAGTCTCAAGTAAGGTTTCTGGTTGTTAATTTGTACCACCCAAGCTCCAGATTAGCAACTGGAGAAAGAAGCCTTGATGGAATCGAGGTAACCTTGGCAACTATTATAATGTAAATGAGCCTCCTTGGGAAGGAAGTTGGGAGTGTGGGCACTTGTTAGGTCATTCCTTTATTACATTTACAACAGGAGCAGACAAGCATTTTGCTCTTTTTTAAAATAGGTGTTAGCTGACCTTTGGACATTTTTGAGTCTTGTGTGATTCCAACCTTCTTTTAGTTTTTTTTTTTTTGAGAAGCTAACTCCATGTTATAATATGTATACGAAATAGAAAGTCTTTGATGTGCCTCTCCTTCACACACATTAAGACCTCTTTATTCTGTTACTAGCACTGCATTTTTCACAGTGCTTTCTGTCACTGATGTTGTTACAGCTCTGCACCAAATCTCTAATACACAAAGGAAGCCGCTTAGGTTTCCGGAGAAATGTATGGTGTCTACCTGTGTAGCCAAAATTTGGTTTATGGTAGAACCAGTAGTGCCAAGACTACTCCTTAAATAGCACAAGAGAGAGAGAAATTTTTGGTCTCAATTTTTTTTTAAGCCTTTTGGCTTTAAGAAAAAATTTTTTATAAGCTTTAGGGTTTTAGTGTAAGCTTATTCTTTGTGGATCTAGTAGTAAAATTGAAACCAAAGTAACCTCAGCTGAGGTTGAGTTGTGAAGTTAAGTACTCTACTTGTTTCCTACCTCCTTAATGAATCCAGTGGTTTTAACCAAGGGCTTGTGACTGAAAAGTATTTGAGTATTTATTATATGCAAAGCTTGAAGCTGTGTGCACGGGGAATAAATATAAAATATATAAAAGCATCATTCCTGCCTTTGACTATGATAGTCGTTCAGATACTTGGAAACAGCTCTGGGGTTACTTTTCCTTCCCCACATCTTATGTTTTTCATGGAAATCATTCCTGGTTCTTAGTTGTTGTACATTTGATTTAGTTTACCATACCCATTACCACCATCCTGGTGATCCTTTTCTGAATCTATTACCTGAAATTAATGTCATTCATTAAAGGTCATATTCTAAATGATAGTTCCGAAGATGTTGACTGACCTGTAGTGATTCACTATACTATAGTGTTCACTATACTGTTATTTTATTTTCTGATTTTTGGTAGTTTTAAAAGCTGATACATCACACTGAAGGGTCATTTTGAGCTAATAATTATTTCATTGACAGATGTTAAAATTGGTTTATTGCTAGTCATATGCATTTTTTTCTCTTGGTATTGGGGATTTAACTTAGGGGCAGATTAATACTGAAGTACTTTTTTTTTTTTTAAAGAGAAGGGAGAGTGTGAGAGAGAGAATGAATCAACAGAATCAGCTTTATTTCATTTTTCATCTGTTCTTTGTTGCTCTGACACTTAGTTGTATATGTGGTACTGGGGTTCACACTTGGGTCCTCATGCATGCCAGGCAAGTGTGATACCTCTGGGCCACTTCTCTAGACCCCTGCCCCCTTTTTTTTGAGACAGTCTTACTAAGTTGTTGAAGGCTTCCTGTAGTATGCATTTTTTTTTTTGATAAATAGATGTACATTTATTCCTGATAAATTTCATCTTGTATTTTCAGTCCATTATTTTTATTTGTTTAGATATTTGTGGTTTTTAAAAATTATATCTCACTGGGTGTATTGGTGTATTCCTGTAATCCCAGTGGCTCAGGAGGCTGAAGCAGGAGAAGCTCAAGCTCAAGGCCAGCCTCAGCAATTTATCGAGGCCCTAAGCAGCCTAGTAAGACCCTGCCTCACAATAATAAATAAAAAGGACTGGGGAATGTGACTCAGTGGTTAAGGACTCCTGGGTTCAATCTCTGGTACCCAAAAAGATAAAATAAAAATTTTATTTTGTGGTATTATCGCTATAGATAGGTGATGGGTTTATATCACTAGTAAATTTTATAAACTACCTTTTAAATCTTCAAGGTGTTGATAAACATTACTAGAGGAAGTCCAAATGCAGAGCCGTTAGGGCAACCATTAGGTACTTCTTTCCAGATTGATATTAAGCCATTGGTTAATAATCTGAGAATGGTGAGACAACTAATTGTATCTATCACTTAACTAATATAAGAAACTTCATCTTAACTTCAACAACAACAATATGTATTTGACCTATTCTATGTTATTTCTCTAATCTAATAATTTTTGTCTTCAGTAAAATTAGGTTAGCATGATTTTTTTTTGCTTGGTGAGTCTCTTGACTTCTGGTGTTCTTTGTACCCCTTTCCTGCCCCACCATGGGCTAATGTAGAATTTTTCTGGGAATCCTAATTAAACTTTGAGTCTGTATTCAAGGATCTATTTTGGCTTTATTTCCCCCCCTACCTCGCCCTCCTGAAATTGAGAAAATTGAATTTTTTTTTATTTTTTAATTTTTTTTAAGAGAGAGGGACAGTGAGAGACAGAGAAAGAGAGAAACAACTTTATTTAGTTTTTTCACACGGCCTTAGTTGCTCCAACACTTAGTTGTGTAAGTGGTGCTGGGGTTTGAACCCGGGTCCTTGTGCTTGCCAGGCAAGTGCCGAACCCGCTGAGCCACCGCTCCAGCCCCGAGAAAATTGAATTTTCTTGTTTCTCCTCTTCTGGCCTGCCTTCCTGCCTGCCTTCCTTCCTTCCTTCCTTCCTTTCTGTTTTTGAAGAGAGGGACAGTGAGAGAGAGAGAAAGAGAGAACCGGTTTTATTATGTTTTTCATGTGGCTTTTGTTGCTCTGACACTTCGTTGTGTGTGTGGTGCTGGAGTTCGAACCTTGTAAGCCCTGTAACTGCTGAGCCACCGCTCCAGCCCCTTCCTTTGCATTCTTCATGAGATATCATGGAGATCTTGATATCTTAGACTGTAATTTATCTAGTCTCAGAGATTTGAACTCACTGTAAGCTACTGGGTGCTCTTTTATTACCTTTCTCCTATCTCAGGCATCAGTCCCTTAACCATATGCTCTTTCTAGTATGTAAAATTATTCTTGACAAAGAAAATGGAAGCAAAATAAGGTGAGTAATGCCTTTTAACATGATAGAGGGCCTGTCTTTTATATTTTTTGTATATGACTTAAATAAAGGACTGTATGTTGAGACTGGAGCAGTGGCTCAGTTATTACAACGTTTACCTGTCATGTGCAAGGATGTGTGTTCAAACTCCAGCACTATGTACACAACAAAATGTTAAAGCAACAAAAGCCACATGAAAAACTAAATAAAATTGATTTTCTCTTTTTTTCTCTCTCACTGTCCCTCTCTCTCTTAAGAAAAGACTATATGTTAGTGCTTTTCATACCTTAAATTGATCTTCTGTTATGTATTAAAGTATTAGATTTTTGGGGCTCCGGAGATGAATAAGATATGGGTTCAAACCCCAGCACCATGTACACAGCTAAGTGTTGGAGCAACGAAGGCCATGTGGAAAACTAAATAAAGCTGTTTCTCTCTTTCTCTGTCTCTCCCACTGTCCCTCTCTCTTTAAAAAAAAAAAAAAAAAAAGATATGATCTCTGTCCTCAAAGAGGTCACAAGTATAGTTAGAGATACTCCAATTTTATAAATTATGTAAATATTTACAATATGGTAACATAAAGACTACTAGAGAGTATTAAATCCTGTGGTGGTATTGAGAAAGTGCAACCAATTACAAATAATGGGGCAAGTTTATAAGAGCCTCCACAGAGGAAGTCTGTTTAAAATGGATTCTTGGTTTTATTTTGTTTGCACTGGAGTATTGACCCAGGGGTACTTTAACCACTGAGCTGCATCCAGTCTTTTTGTTAGCCTGCAATCCTCCTGCAGGCCTCCTGAGTCACTGGGGTTATAAGCGTGATCACTACCATGCCTGGCTTAAAGTGGACTTTTAAAATTTATTTTTTAATTAGAGCATTATAGTTAGATGTAGATAGTAGTTGGGTTCACTTTGACAAACTCATGCATGCATGGAATTTTATTTTAATCTCTTTTCTCCCCAGTTTTCCTCCTGTCTTCCCTTCCCTTTTTTTCCTTACTCTATTTATCTTTTTTTCAGTTGTTTGTTTATTTTTATTGGCGTTTTTTACATACACATAAAGGTGAAAATCATTTTGGTATAAAGGAAGAACAGACATTTTTAGTAGATTGGGGTGGGATTGGAAGAATAACATTCTTTTTATGATGAACATGTAGCTGGGTATGGTGGCAAATCCTATAATCCCAGGGACTCAAGAGGCTGAAGCAGAGGATTTTAAGTTTAAGGCCAGCTTTAGCAACTCAGCAAGATCAATATACCATCTCAAAATAAAAAGGGACTGGGATGTAGCTTAATGGTAAAGTTCCCCAGGTTCAAAACCCAGCACCAAAAAAGCAAAAAATAAATAAAGAGTGAACAACATATAATAAGTAGAAATAAATGATGAAGGGTATAGGCCAACATGCTGTGTTGAAAAATCTTAAAATTCAGTATGGATGAATATGGTATATAAAGGGGAGTTTTTCATGTGGCTTTTGCTGCTCCAACACTTGGTTGTGTACATGGTGCTGGGGTTTGAACCCGTGTCTTCACCCATGCCAGGCAAGTGCAGTAACCTGTGAGCCACCCCTCCGGCCCCATTTGTTTGTTTGTTTTTTCAAGAGAGAGAGGGACAGTGAGAGAGAAAGAGAGAATCAATTCTATCTAGTTTTTCATGTGGCTTTGTTGCTCTAACACTTCACTGAGTACGTGGTGCTGGGGCTTGAACCTGCATCCTCCTCCATGCCAGGCAAGCGCCATAACTGCTGAGCCACCGCTCTTAATCCCTTAAATAGGTTTTAAAGGAAAGATAAACATGAGAAAATGTTAGAGAAACTTTTTGTCCCTTAACACAGCATGAATAATAAATGTCATGAAGACTTAGTAAATTATGGTGCGTCCACAGTATGCAATACTTTATAGCCATCAGAAATTGAGTTGCACAAGTATACCTAATGAGAAGGGAAAATGACCATTGCCTTAAATGGAAAAAGAACAGATTATAAAATAATACAAACAGAAAATCTCAAATAAATAAGTATGAGTGGTGTGTGTGTGTGTGAGTGCACATATGTAAGCCCTCCAGTTAGCTGAATTCACTTAAACCTTATTAAATTTGAGTGTTAGTGTGGATAATATACTGGAGATGGGAGTGAGACTACTATTGAGATCAGTCATATTATTATTTAATTTTCTGAGTAAGGATCAGGGAATGACCTAAGATAGGAAATAGAGAAGAGGGGATCTAATAGGTGAGGTGTTAAGATGATAGAATTGATGTAATTTGGTGACATACTTCTGTGTTTGTGTTGAGGTTGTGTGCTCTGTGTAATAAGAGAGCAGGGTAAATTTCTAGGCTTATATGATTGAATAAATGATAGTATTCTTCCTATTTATTTCACAGTCCCTATAGCATGGGAATAGAAAGCTCTAAAAATGTCAAATGATCTATTTTAAGAGAAAGTGAGAAATTTATTTTGAAGACTTTTGGACATACTTGGTATGTTGATCCAATTCCTTTTTTTACTCTTTGTTCTGCTAATTTAAACTAATAATTTCCAAGTCTGAATTTCAGCAATTATGAATCAACTTTTAAACTCCTGTGCTTTTTTTTTTTTTTAAAGAAAGAGGGACAGTGAGAGGGAGAGAGAGAAGAGAGAGAATCAGTTTTATTTAGTTTTTCATGTGGTTTTCATTGCTCCAAGACTTCATTGTGTACGTGGTGCAGGGGTTTGAACTCTGGTCCTCGTGCATGCCAGGCAAGCACTGTAACTGCTGAGCAACCACTCCAGCCCCACTCCTGTGCTATTTTAGGGGTCTTGTTTTTAATCAACTAGATCTTAAAGAAGCTGTGCTTGAAAGAGTATTTTAATATAGCCTGGTTTTGGAAGCATATAAGTATAAAAAAGCTGTAACGTTGAAGGAGGCATTAGGGGGTTTGGGTAGGGTTTCTACCTTCTTGGGGATAACATTGATATTGAACTTGAAAAAACCAAAAATAAGATCTAAAGGGTACTTTCCCTTTAAGTAGAAGGTTCTAGATTTTCCCAAATGTGGTACATACCTGTAATCCCAGTGACTTGAAAGGCTAAGTTTGAAGCCAGTCTCAGCAACTTAGTGAGATCTTGTCTCAAAAAATAAAAAGGGCTGGGGATGTAGTTTAGTGGTAAAGCACCCCTGGGTTCAATCCCCAGTACTTAGAAACAAACAATGATGAAGAAACCCAGGCATTTTTACTTTTTATCAGTAGCTTTATTGAGATAGAATTTCATACTATAAAGTTCACTCAAAACATACAATTCAGTGAGTGATTTTTTTGGAGGGGTTATAGATTTAGTCATATAAGTGTCATTATAAGTTCATTTTAGAGTGTTTTCATCATTCCAGAAAGAAACCTGTGGTAGTCATTCTTCACACTGCCACTAATCTATTTTCTGTCTCTAGATTTGCCTATTCTGAACATTTTATATAAATTAAATCATAACAATTTATGTAGACCATTGACTTTTTTTTTTTTTT
>PVKS010011194.1:0-57476 GCA_004027875.1 Aplodontia rufa
AACCTGCGAACCTGCATCCTCGCACATGCCAGGCAAGCGCCGCAACTGCCGAGTCACTGCTCCAGCCCCTTATGATCACTTTTTAAAACTTGATTGGTTCCTGTTTTCGGTATACATGATATAAGGTTATACAATAATTAGAAGATTATACATAATCATAAAAGCATGGTTTGACTTGTTCTAATTCAATTTCCAGTTTTTCCCCTTTCCCTTCCTTCCTTCAACCTGTTTTTTTTTTTTTAATGTACATGACAATAGGACATGCAATGACATACTTCTAAAAGCCTGGAGTGTACCTTGTTAAACTCTGCTCCCAGAATTTCCCCTTCTCCTCTCCTCCTCTAACCCCTTCTTTTTAGATGTACTTGACAATGGGATAAAGATTGACATATTTATAAAAGCATGCAACTTAACTTATCCTAATTCAGTCCCCAGTATTTCCTGTACACTCCCCCCTACCACGCTACCCAGTTCTATTCCTTTGACTCTACTGGTCTTTCTATTAATTTCTAATAGTTTTTTTTTAATTTAGTGGCTCATTGATATGCATGTTGATGAGATTCACTATGATAAGCTTCTGTATGAACACGAGAAATTCAAGTCTGATTTCTTCCTCGAGCTTTCTCTATTTCATTCCCCTTTCCTCCATTTCTTTCTCCTTTTCCTCCTTTTATTATTCCTCTTTTTTTATTACTTTGGATTAGCTTTCACATATCAGAGAGAACATTTGACCTTTCTAAAAGCTTTCAAGAGCGCCAACAAGAACACACCCCAGGCAATACTTAACCTAAATAACTATGTGTTCACACTTTACTGTGATTTGGATGTTCCTGATTAATTACTATTTCCACTACTTTCCCAGCCCACATCACAACTGTTTCCTCTGTAACTCTCGTTCACTGTACTTTTGTGGCTCACAGTATTCCACAGCTTAAAATGATAGGGAAGAGGTAGACATGAGTGGTGGGAACATGGAGACGAAGGAGTTAATTCTGCAGACAGGGTCTACACGCCTATACTCAATATGTTTTTAAAGAAACAACTTACCCAAAATCATTCTGGCCCTGCTCTGACTAAAGATAACAGCCCATAACAAATAGTATGTTATTTTCTGGGCTGAGAATTGTCTGCCCAAGTCTCCTCCTCTGATAAAAGGAGGATAGATTGGCCTGGTCTGAGACTCCAATAAAATCTGTAAAAACCAATTTCTATGTGAAACCACTCAGAAAAACTAAGACAACCATAGTTGCCTTTAGGTCCTAGGAATACTATTTGGTCTGAAAGTGATTACAAATTTTCACGCCCCTGGGTTTCACATAGATGCTTGTGATTAAGACATACGTACCAGGGATTTTGAATTCTGATGCAGTCCAACTGTTGATCAAGAACTAGGAGCTGGTGCTCGGGAGCTTCCTATGCAAACCCCAAAGAAGGGGTTGTCAATGTACTCTCTGAGGTGCCTGACCTACTGTTTCCCTTGAGGGTGCCTTCACCTTTTTTCCTCTTCTCATAAACTTTGCTATCCTTTTACTTCATCTTGTGTCTTGCTTGAAATCTTGTCTTGCAAAGATGCAAGAGCAGAGAGCATAATACAACTTCTGGTAACACAAACATTCTCCTTTTAGGTAAGCCAATGGCCAATCAGGTTACTTTGAAGTCTTTCATATCTGGATAAGTTCCTTATTTTTAAGCTTACTTTTACTTTCTTTATATTTTGGGCACTTCCAAAGTACCAAAGTACCTTGAAAGTTTTTATTTTCCCCATCCATAGAATTAAACTACATTGGGAAATTATCCATTCACCTAGTTGTGTCTATGAAGTAGTCTGCAGTTTTTATAAATTAATCAAGCTACTACATTATGACATGCTGAAAATTGTCCCAGTATCCTAGCATTCTGTAAAATTTTGACAAGACTGGGCCTCAGGTTACTCATTAATACCTTCTTAATCAAGTCAGCTGTTGGCCAGATTATAAAAGTAGCATGACTTGTTTTTTGAAATCACCTGATTTTATTGGGATTTTGTCATAGCTATAGGGAAGTTTTGTTTGCAAGCATTAGAAATATTCTTCCCATGAAGTAGAACTTTAAAAGGAGTTTATTTTTGCTTTTGTGGCCGAAGGCTTGATCTTGGATTTCAGATTCTGTCATCACGATGCTGGATGGCTCTTTCTGTTCTTTGATCTCATTCCATCAATCTTCTTCATTGAGATTGCCAATGACTTCATTCAGAGAAGAGATCCTTGGAAGATGTCTTTAAAGAGTTTCAAGTTACATCATCTTTGTGGCTTGGCACATCAGAAGAAGGAAAGACTTATCACTCCCAATTTCAAATCAAATCCATGGAACCTTGTCCCATTTGTGAACTATTTGCTTTGTGCTGGGAGCATGGAACACTTGGATTGGCCTGTGTGGGCCACTCTGATGAGAAGGCAGGCGAACTATGAGAGCCACATTAAGGGATGTGTAATGAGTAGGAGTGCACAACTGCAAGCTGGGGAACTTTCACCAGACAGATGACAAAATCACTCTGGGAATAATAGAAAGAACTAGCTACATATTCGAATAAATGAGCTGAGCCCTGCCTGAAATGATTCAGAATGCACGTATGACTCTAACTTTTGCATTATGTACATATACATTTAAAGTATTTGTGAAATTATCTGAAAACATAATACATAACTCAGATAATATTCTATTATAGGCATTGGTAAATTAAAGCAATGTGCCAAATCTGAATCCCTGCCTGTTTATATAACTAAAATTCTACCACAAAATAGTCACACCCAAGCAGAAGCTCTACGGCCACTTTTCTCTACACCAACAGAACTGAGTAGTTATGACAGGGACCATTTGACCTATAAAGCCAAAAAGTATTCACTATCTGGGCTGTTTGCTGTTCTTTACTGCTCAATCGAGTGATCTCTGGTAAATAGGATGAAGAAGACAGATGATTAGTGTGATGGACTAAATCAGTAAAGAATCAATATGGAATATTTTTATAGCCAAATGATCATTAGTTTGGCTGGACAAACTGATATTAATTTACTGAAATTAAAATTTGTCCTGTCTCCCTCGCCAATCTCAGAGACTAAATCTGCTATGAGACATTTCCAGAAGTACAGACCAAAGGGTTGCAATAGAGATTTTCTGAAAAATGAGATGTACAGAGGATATAAAGATAGCTCCACTGAGTTCCAGGTGCTGTCTCTAATAAAGTCATTTAGGGAAGAACCAGAACTGAAATTAGATTTGGAATTTGACAATTCTTTACATGCCTCTTCATCGGGTAACTTTTTGAGGTCAAAATTTTGCGTGTGTATGTGAGTGCATCTCCTGAAAGGTGGTCAGAAACATGGAGAGGAGCTTATTTAATCATTTACTGCACATATGTTAAAGCCCTTTTTAGAGTTTCTAATTTTTTGTCCTTGACTCATATACATTTTAGACCTCAAGAAGTTCTAAAGTAAACCCTGAAAGCTTCAGTGCAGCCTGATGCCTTTGGGAAATGATTTATGTATTCCATCATGAGAACCAGAGACATAAAAATCACCCTTAGCGCCGTCTTCCCTCTCGCTGCTGTCTCATCCTGTCAGTGTGACACTGGAAACTCATCTCCAATCCTTCGTTTCTTGCTGGGTCTCATCACCATCACCTGCTTAGGAAGCCTGTGGCCTGTGTTGCGTGGCAGTCTCCTGACTGCTCTCTCTCCTCTCGATTTGATGATTTCCGTGTTTATTTCCTTTGTCTGCATCTCTGTCTCCCAACTGCTGCACACATCACAGTGGCTTTCCATCGTTCTTCAGTGGTAGAGAGAAGCTGAGTTTGGTCTTCCAGGCCCTGCTTCCTGTGGCTCAACTTGCCCTGCGGCTTCTTCAGCCTTCCCCACCAGCCGCGCTGACCATCTCCTAAAAAGCAACACTTCTTCCTCGCTTCTCTTCACTTTCCTCCTTTGCCCTCCCACTTCCATCTACAACAGGGATTATTTCTTAAGTTCTTTTCCAACTCAGATGTGTTTGCGCCTGCAGTTGTTTCTGCTTGTAATGTTCAGATCCTCACACGCTGGCCCCATTGTTCACATTTCCATCTCTATCCGAATATCATCTTCTTGGAGAGGTTTTTCCCAGCTAAGCAATCACTCTCTACCATATCACCTTGTTTCATTTCTGTGGTAGCATTTATGACTCTTTGGTTTTTCCCCCTTTTTATCCTTGCTTATGTTTTTTTTTTCTTACTTTTTTTTTTTTTTTTTGTCTGTCTCCCTAGCAGAGAAAGCAAAATGACTACATTTATTCCCAGTGCCTAGCAAGATAAATGAGTAAATGAATGAAAAGGCCGGATTGGCATGGCCTCCCCCCACCCGCCAGAATGTGTCTCCTTCAATCCACGCCTTATGAGAAATCAGAATACTTCAGTAATAGATATTCCTGAATACGTAAGTTTAAATTCAAATCTCTGCATTTGCTAACTAACTGTGTAATCTTAGATTCTGCCCTGAACTACTCTGTGCCTCAGTTCTCTCATGTTATAAAGGGGGTAATAATCAGACCTATCTTTCAGGTTTGCTATGAGAATCACATCAGTTATCGTAAGTGATGAATTGAGAACACTGCCTCACACGGGGCTGTCTCTTAGTATTCATCCTTACTGTTGTATTGATATTACTGTGTATACTAAAATTAATCAAATAAAATTTTATGGACAAAATGGCTTAGGTTGTAATTTTAAGTAACAAAGTGGATAGCATTGAAATAATCTTTGTAAGAACTAAACTATTTTTACTTAAATAAAAAAGCTATGTATGTTTACGGAGCACAACATGTCTTGAAGTGTGTATATGTATGCACGTGCATATGTATATACGCTAAATTGAACTAATTAACATGTGTGTTAACTTGCTTATAATTTTTTTGTGGTGTGAACACTTAATATCTATTCTTTTAACAATTTTAAGGGTACAATATATTATTATCTAGATGACAATGGAGTACAATAAATCTCTTGACATTTCTCCCAATATTGTTATCCTTTGACCAATATCTTTAAATTCTTGAAAAATAAGATACAGAAAGGATCTTACTGCTGACTAAAATAGAAAGGCCCAACATTTGCTTAATGTTTTATAAAGAACACATCCTGTGGCAAGTCACATCTCACACTTGGGACTGGTTTAAGGATGTGAAGACGGATGTAGCTGAGGTTCACAGACTCCTGTAGCCTCCCGGCTCCTGAGCAATGGAGTCAATCTCGAACACAGGTCTATGGATCCCAGGTTCAGACCTTGTCTGCCATTCTGAGTTGCATGTACTTTGGGGTAGTAGCCAGTACGCAGCCCACAGTGTGTCTGGGCTACTAGCAAAGTAGGAGTCTCTCATAGATGAGAAACTGGAAACACTGTAGAAAGATATTTTTAAGAAGTTTTCATTTCTGCATTTTGTTAAATTTCTTATACTTGCTTTCAGTTGTGTCTGTCTTCAATTTGACTGATAGGTGTGGGTGACTCTGCTGTATACTTTAGTCCTCACACTCTCCAAAGATCCAAGTCTGACCTTGAATGTACCAGCATATTGGCTTGGAGGAAGCAAATTCTTGGGAGTTGCATATCAGTGATGACTGTTAACACCGGTTGTCTTGGACTTGAAGATATCTTTGAAAGATAGGACCACACACAAAGCAAAACTAACAATTCATTCTTTATCTCAACCCTTTTCTTGGCTTTGGTGCTGTTGAGAGCAGCAGAAGATGGAACAGAGAGGGTGGATGATGATGCACTGATGTTAACAGCGTGTGACTTCCATGGTCCTGCTCCGTACGTGGAAAACAGTGCATTCCCTAGCCTATCTCACATGGCAGGCAGATAGCCACCAGATAATGCCTCCAAATTCTTTGTCACTGAAGCCAATTCTGAACTGGTGGTCTGGAGAGAAATTCTGTATTGAATTACTAACTAGTTCCAGCAGAATTGTTTCCAACAGCAATTAGGGATGATGGAATGCCCAATTCTTAAACAGAGAACCAAATTTCAGATTTTTCTGGAATGAGAAGTTATAGCCCTGTTTTCTTACTTATATCCTCTTCTTTTAGAGGGTGGAGGGAATCTGTTTGCAAAATGTAAAGCACACCCTTGTGTGCAGAAAGCATGATTCCATCATTCTCCTTTCCTTCTGCTACTGTGAGCTTCCCACGCTACTCAGCAGAATAGTTTGGAAACGTGAGACAGCAAGAGGCTTGCTGTTCTCGATAAGAGGGTCTGAAAGTTCATCTCGACTCAATGTGTATACATAACATGACATCTTGGCTTTGTGGTTCAGTGGCAGCTACAGACGTCATCATTTCATGAACCTGAATCAAAGGCTTTCTAATAGTTATCTCAATTGATGGACTGGCAATGCTATCTGCCAGACTAAGATACTTGGCACTATTTTTATCAAAGGAAGAGACAGCAATCTGTTTAGACAAGATGAGGTAATGGCAATTGTTTGCAATGAGAGGATTCATGCTTAATTGTTAGCATATGACAGGAAGTGTTCTGAGGCATTGGCTTGGCTTGGTGATGCCTTAGGATCTAATAACCAGAGGCATATATATATCTGAGAATGATATATCAAAAGCAGGGGTAGTGTATCACTTTTAAAAAATTGATCAGAATCCTTTCTTCTTGGGATTGCAATTCTCTACTCATAGCTCTAGGATGGCTAACAGTAGCGACGGGATATTTCTTATACCAATGAGGACCAGATGGGGGCTGCTACAGCAACTGAGGACACACATATTGGAGAAGATGATACTAAGATTATAAGCCATTTTCTTTGGCTTGAACAAAAAAGAACCACAATTATCGTGTTTTTGAGCCAATTCTTGCACTAAGCAATTTCTTGAAGAAATTCTATGCCTGTTATTCTCCTCTTTCTGCCAGATAAGTTCCAAATGAATATTTCATTCCAGATCCTTAAAAGTCAGAAAGGATATTGTCATGTAGCTTGTTTAAATAAGTCTCAAAAGTTTCTTCCTTTCTTTTCCAAGAGTAAAAGAACTGCTGGAGTTAATAGTTTCTGTCACCCCAGGTTGATATTTTCCCATCTTCTTTAGTGCTGTTACCCCTGTTTAAGAAAAAAGTGTGGAGGGTTAATTGTCTGTATTCAGGGCGAAAATGCCACTTTAAAAAAACCAGTATTGTCTGCTCATTACTTGCTAATGAATGTGAGAGCATTATGTCAAGCAAGTAGGAATGAACATTTGAAACCTTGCCAGACTGAATGAATTGAAAGTTGGTCCCTAAACTTTCCAACCCCAGACTTTAGCAAACTTTATGTGGGAGCTTCATCCAACTCTAAGGTGATCTATCCAGTCTCGTATTGAAATATGGAAGGATTGCTACTGCAACTAAGTCATTAAGGACTAATGAAGACTAAAGTAGTAGGAGGCGAGCAGCTTACACTCTGGTGCCAGATCCTTGGACCTGAACCCAGTCTGGCTGCCCTAGCAGCTGTGCAACAGACACTTTGCTTAACTTCTCTGATGTTCTCCTTGCTTAGAAGAATGAGCAGGATGTGAAGGTTGGTGAATGTTGGTGCTAACCCTGACCTCCCTGTCTCAAGCCAGACTTTGCTGCCTACTGCGGCTCAGTCAGTATGGCACAATGGCAAACTGTGTCAGTGGCCCTCCCTGACCCTCAGCTTCCTCATCTTAAAAGGAAGACAATAATAAGACTTATCTCAGAGGGGTACTGTGCAGATTATGCTCCTAAATGAAATACGTAGCACACTGCTTGGTCCTTAGTAGACTGACCATGCATGGAAGTGGGTACAGTTAACCATCTGGACTGGCTTATCAGGAATAAGAGGGGTTAAAGGGACAATCTGTTCAAGTTTGCACAACTCTTCTTCTAATTGTCCAAACACCGGTGGCTCTTTGTCACCATGGAGGTCATATTTTATAAACCCATTGTTCCAGTTAGTTATCACAGAAGGCTGGAAATAAGAAACAGATTTAAAGGGCAGTTGGCCTGAGGATTTCACATTTTTGGTGGGGGGGTTATTAGGGATTTAACCCAGAGGTGATTAACCACTGAGCCACATCCCTAGCCTATTTTTTTTTTTAAAGAGGAAACAGTGAGAGAGAGAATGAGAAAAGCAATTTTTACTTAGTTTTTCATTTTCATGTGACTTTCATTCCTCGGACACTTTGTTGTGTATGTGATGCTGGGGTCCAAACCTGCATACTCATGCATTCCAGGTAAGCGCTGCAACCGTTAAGCCACTACTCCAGCCCCCACAGACCATTTTTTTATATTTATTTTTGAGACAGGGTCTTGCTAAGTTGCTGAGACTGGCTTTGGACTTATGATCCTCCTGCCTCAGATTCCCAAGCCACTGGGATTACAGGCATGGACCACTGTGTCCAGCCACATTTTAATTTCTTCTGAACCCTTTCAAGGTTCACAGTGGCATCGCCCATGAACACCTGAACAGTGATTTCATTGTACGGCGGATTTACTGGGCCATTCACTAACATAGTGACAATCAACTAATGTCAAGTAAAGATGTTTTCAGTTCTGGGCTGAATTGCTTCCCCTTGTCATAATTGTCACACTGACGGTTGGAGATTGCATCTTTCCTTTCAGGAGAGTAGAGACTAAATTCCTTAATCCAGTCTATGCAGTCTGTTTGGCTTGGCCTCTGTGGCCTCCAGTAAAGGCACCCTCACCTGGCTTGCAACACCCCTTTCATTGGTTCATTTTGCAAATATTTACCAAGTGCATGTGATGGAAGCTTATGTGGAAGAAAGAGGCAGGGGGAAATGTAAAATGCTATAAAAAAATAATTCAGGGGGCTGGAGCGGTGGCTCAGAGGTTACCGTGCTTGCCTGGCATGAGTGAGGACATGTACTCGAACCCCAGCACCACATACACAAAGAAGTGTTGGAGCAACAAAAACCACATGAAAATTAAATAAAAAATTCTCTTTCTCACTGTCCCTCTCTCTCTCTAAAAAATAAATAAATAAAATAAGCAAATAATTCAGAATTAGGGAAATAAAAACAGGCACTGTCCTGGAGCAGGTAAGATCTGAGCTATGATCAAGGAGGAGCAAGGGTGGGTGTGAACTTGGGGCTCTCTGGGTAATGGGTATTCCACGGTGGAACTAGCAACTGCTGTCCTGTGGCAAGGGTCCTTAGGCGTGCTCCGGAGTGGGCGCGTGCTGGGATGAGGTCACTGGTACTGGTGTAGCGTCCACCTTCATCTAGGGGACTGAGCTTTGGAGAGGTTCTGTAGCAGAGCTGAGGATATGCATCAGGAATTGGCAGAGGTGGGTCTGTGCTGCTCTACTCTATAGTTCGGTTCACTTTGACATGGACGTTGCTATGGTTGGGGTGTAAATATTCCTTAACAGAGCGCTATTCAGAGGTGAATGATCAGATCATGAGGGCCGTGACCTAATCGGTCCATCCTAGTTTGAGGGGACTAGGTGGGGTGTGGCTGGAGAAGGTGGGTCACTGAGGTATGTCCTGGAGGGTTGTTCTTCCTGTGTCCTCCTCTTACCCTCACTCTTTCTCTCCTTCCCTGCTGCCATGAGGGCAGAAGCTCCTCTCTATAGTGCCCTCACCTTGGGCCCAGAGCAATGGAGTCAGCCTCTGCAACTGTGAGCCCCAAATAAACTTTTCCTCCTCCAAGTTGTTCTTGTTGGTATTTTGGTCACAGCAATGCAGACCCTGACCAAACCAGGCAGCAGGAGTCAGGACAAGCCTGTGCTTTCTTTTCCCTTCAATTCTTCACCCCGATAACAAATGGATCCAATTTATTGCCTACCTTGTAATCTCTTCCTTTAGGCTGCTTTGTGTGATTTTAGTCTCTGTTCCATTCTTATGAGTTTGAACACCAAGGCTTCTCCAGCTGTTTTGCTCTGGGGATGAATGCTGTGGACTGATACATTGTTGTTGGTTTTCCTCCTTTTTTCCCAGTTCAGGAGTCACTTATTCCCTAAAGCAAATCACTTTTGCCACCCACTACCTCCTTTGTGGGCACAGCAAATGGGACAAGCAGGTCATGGGATAAGGCAGGGCTCATTTTCATGCCTATCCCACACGCCAATTTTCTGTGTTATGACGTATGGAGCAAAAGACAGTCTTTATTTTCTCATTCTGCTCCTTCCACAGTTATATAACCCATCCCACCCAGGATTGTTGTCAAGCTACAACTGTCTCGAGATTAACCCAACCCAGGTTTTGCTATATACATTTTCCAGAAAATTGCAGACTTCACTTTGGCTACACGAGTAAGTTAGATTTTTTTTTTCTCATTTTGCAATGCCATTGGTGGAGATGCACAATTATCACAGGCTTCCTGCATAGTTGTGGGAATATAAATCCAATATGGATAGAGGGAAAAGAAGAGTATTTTAAAAGGGAAGAGATTATTACAGTTAACCGAGGGAGCTGGGGTTATAACTTAGTGGTAGAGCACTTGCCTCGCACACGTGAGACGCCAGGCTGATCCTCAAGCGTTGCATAAAAATAAATACATAAAATAAAGGTATTGTATCCATCTGCAACTAAAACCAAATTCAAAAAAGAGTACAGTTGGGGCTGGAGCGGTGGCTTAGCAGTTACAGAGCTTGCCTTGCATGTGCAAGTACGCAGGTTTGAACCCCAGCACCACGTACCCAATGAAGTGTCTGAGCAACAAAAGTCCATGAAAAACTAAATAAAATTGATTCTGTCTTCTCTCTCTCTCTCTCTCTCTGTCCCTCTCTCTTTAAAAACAAAAAAGAATATAGTTAACTCGTTTTAAAAATCTAAAACGAACAGGATGTCAAGTGACTGAAAAAACCACGAAGCGGTACATTGAACACCCTTCTATGTCAGAGACGGATGTCTTTCCTTCCGTTGTCTTATAAACAGCTCCCTAATGAGTCAACTAAGCAGAAAAATAAATGCACCTATTAATCACTTCTCCCCTTCTCCCTGAATCTCTGGAATGACTCAAGATAGAAAAATATTATTATTCATTTTGACTGAAATATGGACATTACTGATACTATCAAATGTCCTAAATCTGCCATACTGCGGTACACTCCTAGGAGTGAAAGATTTAAAGAAATCATTCTCTTGTCAGTGACTTACCTCATTTATTCTGCAGCGCCACCCTGAGCCATGTGCCTTTATACTATACTAGTATGAAAAGCTGTGCTGTTTTCTTATATCATAAAATATCCCTCCCAAATCCCAGCAGATTTGTAGTTTGCAGAATTCATTGCAAAAGCTGCAAATGGTGCATATTTTAAAACCACTCTTTGAGTTTCTGTTGAAAATTCAAAGATCCCTGATAGAAAGAGGTAGCCTGAGACTTAGTAGACTCATCCATGGAGAAAAGCGTTTGCATCTTTTTTTAAGAGTATTTACGCATTCTAGAGGTAATTGAATGGTAAATGAGTAAAAGTCTTCAGTAATAAATATTGATTTTTAGTGAACAGGCTCTTAAAGTAATGGGGGAGATGATGGCCTGTTTTGTTACTGAGTATTAAGAGGCGTTCGGATGCAGGAAGTCAGAGATGATGTGTCGCTGTTCCATTGGCTGGAATAGACCTACTTAGGTATTGATTCTGGATTCTGTGCAAAGTGTATAGTGAGAAACACTAAGGAAGATAAAGCCCAAGGCTTCTTCAGCTTTCCCACAATGAATTGTCAAGGTACAAGAAGAAATCAAGTGGACAGTGGTTTCTGAAAGAAATTGGACTTAATTTAAGTAGAAATGTCAATTAAGATGTTATAAACTCACAAACTCGTTGTCAGTTTAAAATCATAAGACATCTAAAGAATGTTTCAAAATATAACCAATTATTTTCTTCTAGATATGACTACCAATCATATCCAGACTACAATAATCTAAAAGTAAGATATTTAGATGACTGGATAAGAAAATTTCCAATTACCCTATTCATTATTTATATGTTAAGCTCTTGAAATTAATGTGTTTTTTCCTGTAGAGATTGGCTATTGCCCCTAAATGTTTTGTAACCTAATGTTACTTAATAAAATTATTCTTTATCTATAGAGAAGAAACACCAGGCTAAGCACTGTCTATTCATCAATTTTTAAAACTTATTTTAGGTCAAATAAATGAGGTTTTGCTATGTTGAAATTACTTTAAGCCATCATTCCACTTTCTCTAAGACTACACAATTGCTCCCCTTTGTCAGTGAACAATGTATCATTCTTATAGGAAAAAAAAAACAAGGAAATTAAATATATTTATAAATATAGATGCAAATATATTTCCAACATTCCACATTCAGACTGTGTGGCCACCAACAGTGTTGTTTGGAACTACTTACATGAAGATGTGGTACAGTGGACAATAGAAGTAGCTGATGATATTTTCTTAGTCCCCTTCTAAATCTGACATTATTCAAAGAAGGAGAAAACTCAAAGGATGCTCAAATTTTGCTCCAGAATTATTTACACACACATTTCTGAAGAATATTTTATTTTGTAAAAAATATGATATAGGAGTGACAGACACATCTTGTACATCAAGCTGTGTTTTGATGGCATCCGAGATTTTCCATCAATGATTTGACCTCAGATACTGTCTTCAAATTAGCTAGAATAAAGTGGGAAAAGTGACTTGAAGTGCCTGCATACAGAGAAACTGTGAGGGGAGTTAAAAAGGTCTACGTGCATGTTTTTAATTTCCTGGAGGAAAAGAATGTTCATCTGAAATCAATTTTAAAAATGCTTTTCAAAAGCTAGTGGATCCAGTAAATTCTATTTGACTTGCAAAGTTGACATGAAGTCTACCCACACTTACCTGGGCTATACTTTTTAAGACAATGTATATTGAGATATTATTAATATACAAAATTATACATATCTAATCTATACAACAGGATACATTTGGAGAGACGTGTACAACTATGAAATTACAAAAATCTATGCCATAAACTTACCATCTCTGTAAGTTTCCATCCACTCTAGTTATTTCTCATTATGACTTGTCTTCTTCTCTCTTAGTAAATTTTTAAGTGTACAATGTGGTATTATTAACTACTAGCTCTGTGACATGCAGTTCATCTTTAAACATTAATCATTTTATGTAACTGAAAATTTGTACCTTTTGATAAATATCTTCTAGTTTTTACTCCCACATCCCAGCTCCTGATGACCACCATTCTATTTTTATGATTTTACCTGTTTTGGATTCATCCTATACATAGCATCATGAAATATTTGCCCTTCTGTATCTGACTTGTTTCACTTAGCATAATGTTTTCCAGTTCATTCATTTCAACACAAAGGTAGGGTTTCCTTCTTTTTAAAGTTGAATAATATATATTATTATTTATATATTACCTATTATATAACTATAAATTAACAGAATATACTTGTATAATATGTTATATGTAATTATATAATTATCTAATATATAATATATATTTGATGTGAATGTATGTTGTTATTAGTTTTATAATGATGTAACATATAATTATGTTCCTTCCATACCTTGCTTATTGTGAATTCTGCTGCAATAAATCTAAGAGTAAATACAAAATTTTATATGCGTCTGAACTGCTGTTTATCAGTCTTTAGATTCAACTCGAATGGCTCCCTTTAGCCCTTCTTCTAAGGCAGGTCCAGTGGTGATGAGTTCCCTCAGCTCTTGTTTAGAAGCATCTTTATCCCACAATCGTATTCAAACTACAAGTACAGTATTATTCACTGGCAGTTTTGTTTCCTCTTAGCACTTTGAGTCTATCTTCTTACTCTGCTGACAGTACTATTATGTTGACTTGAATATTCCAAGTTGCTTTTCTCTGACTGCTTTCACAATTCTCTTTGTTGTTGATTTTTGATAATTTAATTATAATGTAGATAACATAGATTTCTTTCAGGTCAATGCATTTGGGTTCTTTGGGATTCATGGTTCTGGGTGTCTATCTCCATCCTTAGCTTTGGGAAGTTTCGGCCATTGTTGTCCTTTCTCTTTCTCTTCATTTTCTGAGACTACCCTACCACACATATTGTTTTGCTTGATGGTGTTCTGAAAGTCCTATAAGCTTTCTTCACAATTTTGTTTTCTTTATTTTTCTTTTTCCTGTGACAGAGTAATTTCAAATGCCCTGTCTTGAAGTTCACTGGTTATTTTCTTTTGCTGGATCAAGTCTGATATTGAAGCTTTATATTGAATTTTTCAATAGTCATTGAAAATTCATCATTGTATTTTTAGCTCCAGAACTTTCTTACATTCTTTCTTTTTAGAGAGAGAGTGAGATAGAAAAAAGATAGAATCACTTTTATTTATTTTTCCATCTGGCCTTTCATTCTCTGACATTTATTTGTGTATGATGTGGTGCTGGGGTTGGAACCCAGGTCCTCATGCTTGTCAGGCAAGCACTCCAATCGTCCAGGCTTCTCTTTCTTTCTTTTCTTAAATGCTTCTCTCTCTTTGTTGAACTTCTTATTTTGTTCATGTTTTGTTTTTCTGGTTTCGCTTAAAGGCCTCTCTTGCAGCTTATTGAGCTCCCTTAAAAAGATTTTCATTAAATTTCTATTAAGTCCATTTAATGTATCTGAAGTTGGTAGCATCAAAGGTTAACAATTTTGATTGTCTGAGATAACAATAAGTCATTTCTTGCCATAGAAAAATTAATATATGAAATCTAAGTCAGGAGATATTTCTATTTTCATCCACATAGTGACTGAATAAACATGAACTTATCTACTACAATATGCATATAGAAATGATGGATAAATTATAACAAAAATATATGTAAATCTCATTTGAAGCAAAGAAATGAACAGTATAATATTCCATACATGAACACAAAAAGTAATGTCAGGGTAATAGAGAGGAAGTACAGTCTAATGATTAGTGACACAGCTACAGGGATAGGAAATTTGGGTCCAAATCCAAACTGTCATTCCAATACTGACTCACTCTAATATTAAAAGCAACAAACCAAACTAGCTGACAAAAGTTCATGTCACAATGGAAGTATGAAAATTGGTACAAATGAATACAAATGTAAATACTACATGTTTCATTGTCACATTGAAGGAAGTTGAGGAAGGGCTCTCAGGACCCTGCCCCTAATTATGGTGACAATGTAACTTTGAAATAGCTCCACTGGCCTCTGTCAGTAAAATATTTGCTAAAGTGTCTGCATGAGCTGCACACAAAAGTTAGCTTGCATAGAAGTTGGTTGAGATTTTTAAATTCCTCTGGGTCAGTGAAGCTCTGAGTTGTGGTTATCTAACTCATAAGAGTTATGGGATGAACCTTTACCCCAGAGAGAAACCCTGTGCAGAAGGTGCTATTTCTGGAAAAACTTGTGGAATGGCTGTCTGACTTGTCAAAATGGAAAAAAATTTAATTAAATGTTATGTAACCTCCCACTGAGTATAAAACTGTAAGACTTTTCAAACTTGGCATCCAGGATTTGAGACACCCATGCTCCCTGGACCAAGCTGCACAGCTTTGAATAAAACTGCTTCCTGGAATTCCTCATCTGTTCCTGCAACAACATAGCCAAAAGTCGACACACTCAAAAATTTATGGCTCTATGTGTTAGGAAAAAAGAAAAAAGTGAATAATTTCAGAATGTGAGTAAACACATAAGAGAGAAAAACTATGACAAAAAGAAAATGTGATAATAGAGATAAAAGTGAAAATTAGTGAAATAGAAATACGAAAACAATGGAAAGGATTGGCCAAGATGAAAGTGTACTAAAGTATGGGTAAAGAAACCATGTTCAGAAGAGATTTATCTAAGACAAATTCTTTAATTTAGGAATATAACGAGCATAAAAAGAGGTTATACAGACATGTTTTAATATGAAGTGTGTATAGGAGAGAATTGAAAAAGAATTGTATGCCAACCCATTTGGAATTTGGAAGAATATATATATATATATATATATATATATATATATATATGTATATCTATAATATATGTATATATAATATGTATAAATATATTTATGTGTATATATAGACATATGTATACATATTTCTTTTTGAGAGAAATTCACAAGTGACTCAGGAGAACATAGAAAATCCACTAGTTTATATCCCTTTTTTAAGAAAACAAATTAGGGCTGAGGATATAACTCAACAGTGGAGTGTTTGCCTAGCATGGAGAAGGCCTTGGTTCGATCCCCAGCACTGCAAAACAAGCAAAAAAACCACCACCACCACCAACAACAACAACAAAAAAAACAGTTTCAGAAAAGAGTTTTTCCCATCCCATTTGTGATAGTATTATGACTTTGGACACTATCAATATAAAAATAGAAATCATAAAGTGATCTCACTACTGAATATAGACATAAATGTCTAAATAAAATCCAACCAATCTGAATCTTGGGTGGTATAAAACAGGCAATGCGTAAGCATCAGATAGGAGGTTTTGCGCAGTGCAAGAGTGAGTTAATGTTGGGACACCTAGACGGCTAATGCGCTGCCTATAAGGATGCTTTGGACTACAGATAAGACAGAATTCAACAAATGATGTCATGTTCTGTCTCATGAAACAAGAAGCATAACATCTGGGTGATTCAGGGTTAATTCAAGATGGCAAGCGTGTGGGAAGGGACTGAGGTTCCACTCATCTTTTCTCTGTGTTCATTTGTGGAAGATTCTCTGCACAGTGGGAAGACAACGGCAGAAGACGGATGAGTCCCTGCCACATTCTTTTCCCAGAAATCTCATACATAAGCTAATTTATGTGTCATGGTCCAGGGTCAGGTTACTTATCCATGTTTTAAACCAATCATTGAGGTATATAATAGAATGACTATGTTTTGTTCAGACTAATCAAAATTCACCCTTGGGACTTGGGAGCAGTCCAGCCCACGAACTACGTGACCTCTGTATACCTGAACACAATCTATTTTCTCTTAGAAAAGCAGACCTGAAATAATGACTTGGGTACAGCCTGCAGCATTGACCTATAAAGAAGAAAAAGTGAAAACAGTGTCATGTTTACAGTAAAAACAATGGATAAAATTCATTATTTACTCGAGTAAACACGTGATAAAAGTCACTTAAAATTAAGAAATGAAAATTAAATTCCATGCTTTATAATTGTGTCAAAAATGAATCCTAATGTTGTATATATCTAGAGAGAACCAATAAAAAATGAAAAATGAATAAATACATTTTCTAGCTGAGTATGATTGAAAAATGAGAAATGGAAAGGAAACCCTAAAAATCTTTAAAAATATTCCTTTATGCTTAGGAACGTAGTAAGGATATAAGTTTTTTCCACCTTTATTTTAATGGATATCCTCATCAGAAATCTGAAATGAAATTGATAGAACTTGACATGCTAAGATTGACTCGAAAGAGACAAAATTTTCTTTTGTAGAATTATGATTATCTGCATAAAAATGGTAGAGAAAATATTACCAATTTAATATCATATATTAACTGGCTAAAAGGGTTTCTGGATATTAAAAAAATGTAACTAAAACGTACAAAAGGATATAATTTATAATAGTAAAGGGCAGCAGAATAGCAATAAATCTTTTTTTGTATTCATGGAGAAAATTATAGAATATTAGTTTAGATTTAGAATAAAAACTTTTATTTTCCCAGATTCTTACGTAATAAAGCAAATAAACATAGCAGCTTTACAGATTTTTTTAAAGATCAAATGATGCAATTTGTATAAATCATTTAATACTTTTTCTTGCTTCACAGTCATTCAAAAAGAGAAGCTTTTTAATAAATTTTTATGGGAATATTTCATGATTTTAAGAACTTATGAAATATTTCCTAAGAACTCTGGAGTTATTTCTTCAAAGCAATTATAAATCACAGGCTGGCATTTGTATTTTTCAGCTAATTTCAATCCAATATCCCTTCTCTGATCCAAACCAAAGCTAGCTCTGCCTTCGCTGTGAATTCTCTCAATGCTACGGACACAGTGTGCTCTATTCCCCTTCCAATTTGCTTTTCACCTTTAATTTGGTATTTATGGGGCTGTTTTGTGCTACTCAAAGGAGAGCAAATTTTCCAAATGTCGGGATAATCCTTTTTTCCTTCTTTTTTATTCCACATGACACGGCTTATTGATTCATTTACTAGACAAATACTTTTGAGAGATTACTCAGTTCCAGGCACTAGTCCAGGTTCATGGAATAAACCAATAAATAAAATCTACAAAATCTCCCATTCTCATGGAGATTGCATTTTAGTGAGGGAGACAAATATTAAAGAATAAACACAGGACATCAGGGAAGCTGTTGTGGCAGAGGCGCTCAGCTGTTCTATTTCCTGGGCGCACAACTGGGTGGATTTCTCAGGTCCCTTTGCCATTGAGTCACACGTGTGACCAAGTGACTAAATACTTGTCAGTGTGATTGGAAGTGGGAGATGCCATCTCCTGGCCAAGACCCATATGTTCCTTCCTGCCCTCCTGCATTCTGTTGTCTACTGAGTGGAAAGTGCCACAGGGCCCTGTGGCATGGGGACCGGAAGAAGCCACTCACTGAATCACCATCTGAAGAACAGCTGCCTTCTGTCCCCATCATGTGAAGAAAATTCACCACTTTGGATTGTTTCATGTGGGAACGATGAAATTCTCCTGTTTTAGATGGTTTTGATTTTTTTTATGCCAGCATATTCCCTGAATTAAACAAATACACTGTAGGGTAGAAGGTTAGTTGAAGGCAAAGTAGAAGGGTTCAGGCTTCCCAGATTGGGGCGAATGCACTTTCAGCTGCGGTGGTTAGGACGGGGCTCCCTGACAAAATGATCTTGTGAGCTTGCTCAAGCTAATATCCGCAGACTGGACAGTCTGTGGAAATCTGCTTTCTCACAATTCTGGAATCTGGATGTCCAAGACCAAAGCGTCAGCAAGGATGATTTCTTCTGAGGCCTCTCTCTTGAGTTTGTAGATGACTCTCTCTTTTCTGTTTCCATGTGATTTCTTCTATATTCCTGGCTGCTAAGGGCGACAGGGAATATGGGTTCAGTTCGGGGATCCAACATCCTCTCGCCCTCCTGAGTGGGTGTATGAGTTTGCCAGGGCTGCTGTAACAAAGTACCTCCAACTGGGTGCTGAAACAACAGAAACCTGTGGTCGCGCAGGTCTGAAGGCTGCAACTGCTGGATCAGGGTTGACAGGGTTGGTTCCTTCTGACAGTTTTGAAGGAAAGATCTCTTCCAGGCTTTTTGGCTTGTCGACGGCCATCTTCACATTCATGCAATGTCCTCCCTGAATGCGCTGAGTCCAGATTTTCTGCCTCATTTCTTATTTCTCTTTTTATAGTGCTGAGGATGGAACCCAGGTCCTTGACATGGTAGGCAAGTGCTCTACCGCTGAGCTGCACCCCAATCCACGATTTTCCCTTTTTATAAGTAAATCAGTTATATTGAATTAGGCCTATCCAGGGAGCTCAGTTCCAAACATAGTTACATTTCAAGGTGTTAGGATTTCAACATAATATTTTGGAGGGGCCACAGTGCGATCCAAAACAGCAACATTTCATGAAATCTTGAAACAAGGGAGGGAATTATCCAGGCCGATAGCTCAGGGGGATGTATTAACTCTGGCTCGTGGCCGGAGGCAGGAGTGTGCCCGAACATTCAAGTCAAATCAAGGACACTGCTGGTGGTGGTGCCTTTGTTCCGTGTAAATGAGAAGCCAATGCAGGGTTTGTAGAAGAGGAGCAAGATCCTCTGAGGGCAATCATCTCAAAGGACCACTCCGATTGCTCTGATGAGAATGACTGTGAGGGTAGACGTAGGAAGATGAGTTAGGATATTTCGCTGAGTCAGATGAGAGTTGATACTTGAGGATGGTGGGGAAAGTTCCATAAAGGACCTGATCTGTGCATGTATTTTGAAAGCAGAGCCAAAGGTTAATACCTTTGCTGTTACAATCGAATGAGGATTGTCGGGAAAGGGAAGAGGCAGGAGCAATTCCAAGGCCCTTAGCCTGAGCAATGAGAAGATTTGTAGGTGAGATGGGAGAGTCAAAAAAGTTGATAGGGAGAGCATTGTTCTGGACATGTTAAATCTGAGATGCCTGTTGGTTTTATATTGATGTTGAATCGCATGCAATTGCTGATACTTGTTTGCGTATAACTGTAAAAGTAGCAATTTCACATCAGTATGCTCCAAGTATGGAGATTAGAAGGAGGTCTGGAAATCACAGATAAAGGTGGTTTATCAAGCCGTGAACTAGATCAGATCTTTGTGTTGGTCAGCGTCCAACCAGGAATGAGAATTGGCACCAGTTATCTGAACTGGAGGGTGTACTATGAAGAGATGCTACCAAGTATTGAAACAGTGCAAAGGCAGCAAGAAGACAAAACGGCATGGGAGTGCCAGAGTCACTTCAGGAAGCCGCGAAGAGGCTGCAATTAATAAAATTGAAAGGCTTGGAGGAGAAGTCTTTGGCGTTGGGACTCAGACCTCTGAGGAGGTGGCACTGTTTGCCTGGTGCCCCTGAGAGGGCAAAATGAGAGGGATTTTGGTAATATGGAGTGAGCGGATCCTCCCCAGGGAACCCTGGAAGCCCAGCCTCTTCTGGAATCAGCTTTCTCTTTCCCTGTTGAGGAGACACTGCAGCTCCACTTCCTTCCCACTTACCAGTCTTCCAAGTCACCTCCTGCACCCCCTAGTGACAGAGCCTATGTGGTGCCCCCAGCGAAGGATAACTGTGATTGGCAGAGTTCCTGTACCAGCTTCACACAAGAGCAGCCTGAAAGGGAGACCACTGATTAACCATCTCTGTCATCAAAGAATGAGTGCAACTGGTGTCCCAATTCTGGGACAGTTCCACAAGAGGTCTGGGAGCGCAGGATCAAAGGAGACACAGAAAGAGCAATCAGTGAGGAGGGAGGGCGTCAGGAGGGTCCTGGCTATCGCCGTGCCTACAGTGCTTCACAGAACTGGTCACTATCCGTGTAAAGCGTGAGAACCAAGGGCTCACTGCTGGATTCGGCAGGATAAAGTACTTGGTAACTTTGACGAAAGGGATTTTGGTGCAGTGGTGGGCATAAATGGCCTTTTGGTTGCTGGTTTATGAGAAAATTTGAGTAGAGAAATTAGAGATTTCAGTATAATAGTGTTTTGGGGAGTTTTGCTGTCGTAGGGAGCAGAGAAATGGGGCAATAGGAGAAGTCAGGATGAAAGCTTCCTTTTGCAATGATAGGAGAAATGGTAGTAGGTTTGTCCCTTAATGGGAAAAATTCAATAGAGGGGCCAATATGGATAACAGAGGGGGAAATATGGATAATACAGAAGAGTGATGGAGCAGTTCCCGGCACAGTGCCCTTGGGGTGACAAGGAGAGAGTCCATGGCCTATGGAGGGACCTCCCTTGGGTTGGGGCATGGAGAGTACAGCAGGAGGGATGGTGCGTCCATGGGTGCAGATGTTGGAAGCTACAGATGTGGTAGTGGGATCTGTCCACATTCTTTCCTGATTGTCACATGATGGCTTGCATTGTTCACGTCAGCAACCGAGCACGAAGGATGGCAGTGAAGAGCATCAAGCAGAGAAGAGAGCCAGAGGGCCGGGAGGCAGACTCTCAGGGTCTCCCTTTCTTCATCTAAAACATATGGCTAAATTGTGCAAACAAAGTGCTGGAAAATTCCCTTCAAACGGAAGCATGTGATACAAATGTCAGAGTTTAATAATGGCAAAATCCATACAAAATCAAATCAAATGCCTTCTCAGGAAAAATAGTCATCGATATGTATAACTTGGAATTTCCCAAAAAGCTTTTAAAATTTTTTCTTTTAATGGTGCTGGGGGTCAAACCCAGGATCTCGAACCCACTAGGCAAGTACTCTGCCTCTGAGCGGCACCCTCAGACCCCTGAAAGGCTTTTTTTTTTTTTAAAGAGAGAATGACAGTGAGAGAGAGAGAGAGAAAGAAAAAGAGAAAGAGAATCAATTTTTGTTGAGTTTTTCACATGGCTTTCATTGTTCCGACACTTAATTGTGTACGTGGGTGTGGGGGTTTGAACCCATATTCTTGCGCATGCTGGGCAAGTGCTGTAACGACTGAGGCATTACTCCAGCCCCCCTGAACTTTTTTATCACTTTCCAATAGAAATGTTCTTTAAGTTGACCTATAATGTATGCATTCTTATTGTGAAATCTGGGCTAAAAATGACATCAATAAGTACAGAATTCCTGGAAGTCAGAGATAACGTCCGGTTATATCTTCAGTACAAAATGACAGAAACAGGATTCCACGTGTGATAGAGTTCAGTAAATTTTTTGAGTAAATAAATATAACAATGCTAGTCTGTCAAGTGCTATTTATGAGAGAGAGAGAGAGAGAGAGAGAGAGAAATAGAGAGAGAGAGAGAGAGGACAGAGAAGGCATTAGAACAGCCTTGGAGGCAGGGTAAACACTGCTCTTCTGATGTAATGTCCCCATGCCCCTAAGTTCTTTATAAGTCTAGTGACAACATGGCTGGGAGCTAAATACATAGGAATGCTCTGTTTTTTGGGATATCATTGGTTTTAAAATTATAGGCACACAAGCAGTCCTAAATAATTACTAGTGGGATGCATTCATACTTCAGGTTTAATTTTCTTTTTTGAAGGCTTCTCCTGGGAAGAACAGATTCTTTGTACTGATAGGTCTTAAATGAGATGCTGAAAGAAATGGCAGCTGATATTAATGGATGAATTAGGGGAGATCTGATGTGGGAAGACAACATGACTATTTTTATGTTTGGGGCCATGTTAAGGCTGACTGTGCTGCTAATTAAGAACGAGCTGTCCCCGATTTACAAGCTCAATTTTGAGATAAGGGAATTCTTCACTTTTAGTTCATGATTCTTGCTATGTTTCCTTATCAGATATCCTAGACCATGACTATGTCAGATCGTTCTCTGAAAAGAAATAAATTTTTCTTCTGTTGATTTTCAGGACTAGGAAAAAGGCACTAAAGATTATTTATAATTTATCTGTCATGGTATTAAAGAAAAATAATGCCACATATATTTTTTATATTTTTATGAACAGCTTTATGGAGGTATAATTTATGTACTACAAAATTCACCCATTTTAAAGTGTAAAGTTCAATGGATTTTAGGAAATTTTCAGAGTTGTGCAATTGTCACTACAATTTTAGAACATTTCTATCATCCCCTAAAGACTCCACATCCTGGGGCTGGAGCAGTGGCTCAGCAGTTAAGGTGCTTGCTTGACATGTGCATGTACATGGGTTCAAGCCCCAGAACCCATGTGCACAACTAAATGTCGGAGCAGCGAGGGCCATGTGAAAAACTCAATAAAAAATTGATTCTGTCTCTCTCTCTCTCTCTCCCTCTCTCTCTCACTGTCTTTCTCTCTTAAAAAAAAAAAAAAAAAGACTCCGCATCCTATTTCCAATCAATCCCAGTTCCCACTCACAGCCTGAGGCATCCACTCGTCTACTTTCTATCTCTGCAGGTTTGCTTTTCCTAGGCATTTCATATGAGTGGGTCAGACAAGGTGTGATCTTTTACTTGGTCTAACGTAGTAGTTTATTGCTATTTATATGAAGAGCATGTCATGTTCAGATATACTATGGCTTGCTGTAGACATTTGGACTCTTTCCACATTTTGGCTATGGGTTAAGATTTATATTTACTCAGCACATTCAGCATTTTACACCTTGGCTTCCCTCTCCACGTTAGGTTACATTCTACGGATGAGCACAGTACCGGGGTGCGTGAGATCCATTCCAACTTCCACACAGCAGCGAGTGTACCCAGGGTGGGATCCATCCATTCCTGCCATGCTTGCCTTGCCCAGCTTCTGCAGGGGTTTGGTCTGGGATCATACTTCAGTTATTCCTCACTTATGTCCAGTTTCCCTCCTGGGCTGGCTGTTGTGGATTTGTGGGGGAGAGAGACTGCATCCCCTCACTGCCTGTCTCCTTTAACTGAGCTCTGCTATGCTGACCTTCACCCTGGAGTGTTCAGCCTCTGTTTTCTAGAAGACGGGCCGTGTGCCTGGTGCGCTTTTCTGAAGGCTGAGTCAGGAGCCTGATACACCCACTGTTCCCTTTTCCTTAACAGAGTGCTATTAGGAGCCAGGATCCGTCCCCTTGCTCCTTTGTGTTAGTTGGGAGGGGGCTCTACTGTGCACCATCGCCTTGTTTTAACCTCACTTCTTGTGAACGAGTGTTTGGATGAAGGTTTGGTTCCTTCGACTTTGCTGAGGTTCCTTTTTGCAGATTGATTCGGCAGACAAGTTTTACATGCTAGGTATCTTTCAATACATTTCAAAAGTTTGCTTGTTTGCCTTCTAATTTCCTAACCAAGGGAAGTTGTAACTAGTTAAAAATACTAAAAAGTGAAACTATGCTCGTGTGTACCAGCCATGGAAAGACTTCATAAAGACTTCCTGGAGCCAAAATCAGTCCCTTGTTCGGCAGAGAAGTGTTGTTCCGTGTAGCAGTACCATGTAACCACTGGTTATAGCTTTCCCATCTCAAAGTGTATTGGAACATCTACTGAAATAAAATGCTGCTTCTGTCACTGGTGAATAAAGGGACTCTTTTCATGCTGTGCACTATGACTTGTAGGAAGCATTGTTCAGACATATTGGAAGGTGGTTCAGTTCTTACATAAATGCCCCATTGTCACCTGGAATATAATGATGGTTAGTCATGTTGGGATATCAAGACGGATGGTCACAATGTCCCAAGTCTAAGGGGAAACGCCTAACCAGAACCAACCCCACTCCACGGTTTCCTTGCCTAACTTCCTGAGCAAGGCAGTCCTTTCCTGTTCTAGGTTCTTCAAAGCTCTTCTCGTGTCTATTCTATTGCACTTGTCCTATTTTATTGCAATTCACTGTTTCCCTAATAGAATGTGGAAGTCCTTGAGGTTGGGGACTCCATTTCTCTCCTTGCAAACTGTCACAATTTAACTTACTGTATGATTTATAGTTAGTGCTCATTCAACTAATGAATGAATGGTGAAACAATAACTTGATTTTTAACTTCTGCCATTTGCTCTTTCTTGAAGATTGTTGGGAACAGTGAGATACAGCATAGGGGCATGGAGGAAGGGGGAGGAAGTGGAATTGGGCTAGAAATCGATGAACTTTATTACATGGCCCACAATAACCTCAGCCAACCTTGAGGAGAGCTCTGGATCCAAAATGGCCAGTTGGGTGGTCCCATGTTGGGCTGAAATGACCAGGATTCAATACTCCTCTTCCATTAGCCAGTCACTGGACATGGTCCAGTACAGGAAGGGGTGACCTGGGCCTAGCGGCCCCCTGGGGTAAGAAAATTCCTGCAGGAACTGACAGGAACCTCTGCCCTATAAGGGGATCAGGGCTGTGCATCTCTGTCCATCAAGTCTTGGCCTTATCTTTTTGTCAAAATTTTAATTAAGGCAATTTCATAATTGAATTTTGTTATTTCTTCCAGATTTTCTATTTCTGTTACAAAAGACCACTTTAATATGTGTCAAGTTCTGTCAAGCTGCTAAAATAGTATTTTTGTGTCTAACAATTTTATTTTTTAAAAAATCATATCAAATCCTTGTCAGAAATACACAATAATTTCAGTTTAAAATTAAGAGCAAGAAGGAATTTAGAAGACAAATGAGTTTTCTAATCAGTTCAGAAGTATCCTAAAATTAGTCCATGTCATCATTTTGGGTAGATAGTTCTTCCCCTGTCAACATATGTGGGAGAAGTTGTTTTAGATTATTGAAACTCTTGGGTGAATAATTTATCAAATTGTCAGCAGCTGGTTTTTTTCTAACAATAGATTTTAATGGACTAGTCCTTTTTCATTTTTCAAAGTGTAAAAAACTTCTAATCTGCTAAAAATATATTCATAAGTCTTTCCACAACTTCTTCTGTAATATTGAATTTGGCAGAGATGTTCTGTCTCCCAAAGTATAGTGTCAGTGCTAAGAACATTTTTGTAGATTTTTAATACTTTATTTTTGAATATTAGAATTCCCAGCTGCTTACAGCCTACTGGCTTATTGTTTTGGGATCAAAGCATTTCTTCCCTCCTTTATTATTTATTCTATGTGCACCACTCATTCCTGCATAGTTCTTCACTAGCCAAGAAGTGTTTAGTCTTTTGTTTGTTTCACACCGTGCAGGATTTGGGGTAGATCTCTTGATTTTGTGATGTTCCCATCCCAGGGACTTGTGGTGCTTACAGAGTGCATTATCCATCCTGATCTTTAATGGGTCATTTCCAGGAGCTGTCGCTAGTTAGCCAAGAGAATTTTTCATTGCAGCACCAGCTCGTTTTGGCCATTTCTAATTATTTCATGGACCTATAAGTTCTAGTTGTTGAGGGACTAGTGTGCACGGGAAGTGTTATGTGTATTACCTTACGTTAATTCTCACATCAGCTTTGTAAAGACTCATATTATCACTTGCTATTTAAATAAGGAAAAAAGGAGGAGGTACTCAGAGTTTACCTGATTATACAGGGCCTGTAGAAAGGAAATGGTGGGCCTCATCTACAAGTCCCAATTTCTAGTAGCCAGATTTTTCAAAATTAGGGTCCAATAAGAAGAGTTCTGTTCAAAAAAAGGTCTAAGATTTGTACCTGTGACAAGCACACTGTACCCGGTAGAACGTGCATTGGTTAATCTACCGATTGAGTTGTATTTGAGAGGCTTATAGTAATTGTAGAAATAACCATAAATCAGTTCATTTTACTGTTTAACTTAGTCCTTAATTTCCATAGGATCTCTTACAAAATGCTATGATCATTATGCCTAACAATAAAAATGGAACACATGCCTTTTTTCTTATCTTTCTGGAAATATAACTAAAAAGAGAGCGAAGGAATTGAAAGGTATTTGCCAACCAGTCAAAGAGAAGGGGACAGCACCCCTATCTGCCATATGCTTTGGAAGTGCAATCAAATCAGATGGGTCCCATGGGGGTAGCAGAAGAAGAGCTGCACAGTCGAATGCCCTGCTATGGAGACCTACCTCACCACAAACCCACTCACACGGGCTGAAATGGAAGCCTGGCACAGCACTTGGTAAATGACCAGGTGTATAATCAACTTGGGTGAGCATATGCTGTGTCAGAAATCAAACAGATTATCTAGCTCTTGTGCCTGTTTCTCAGTGGTGCAAGAAACCAGCTGCAACAATCTACCCTCTATTTTGGAAAATGTATCTTGACCTGTTTCAGAACTCTCAAGCTCCAGAAAATTCACTGAGATGGTGGGTTGTAGAAATTCTGTTGGATGTGTTTCCCACTTCTTCCTTGCCATATTTCATCAGCATGCTAGCAGCCATGTGATGGAATATCAGAGGATCAGGATGATAAAGGAATCTCTGTAGTGGGGTATGACATGGGACTGTGCACCTGGCGGCATGTCTTGCTATATCCCTGAAGTACAGCAGTGAAGAGGAGATTCTGTGTCTCATAGTGCACATTAATAGAGAAGCTAAAGCACCACTAGACCACAGCTCTTCCCCGCTAATAGAGACTAAATTGTTTTTTGCACAGAAACTACTTCCAGAATGTCATCTGCAATTGAAGTTACCAGCTGATTAAATTTATAATAATCCATTGTCATTCCTCAGGTGCCAACTCACTTTGGTAAAGGATAAACAGGACAAGTGGATAAGGATGTGGCTGATATCTCTGTAATCCCTTCAGGAGGGATAAATGGATTTTGATTTGGTATTTGGGCAGGCAGAGGTAGTTCTAGAGGCTTCTACTAGCCTTTCCTACTACAATGTCCCTTCCTTCATCATTCAGGAAAACATCTGGGGAATCTGCCAGCTGCTTGGCATGTCTTCTAACTATGTTTTCCAAGCCTAGAAAAATAACCACACGGTGGATTAGTAACTCAAGAGACCCATTGTTAGGTGGATCAAAGGCAAACCCTGCTAATCACTGGCTTTCATCAGTACCTACTCTAGCAGGAAGACCTTGATTGTGGTTAAATTCCTAGGAATGAGTTTTGATTAAAAGACAGTATCTATTAAAACCCACACCCCATTTCTCAATGTATTTCTTTCTTCAATTTACTGCTTTGGTAAGTTATGTCAAGAAATGGTCCTATTGGAGAAAAATAAGGGGAAAATAGACAGTGCCGATCAGTCCATTTTCCATTACTCTAGTAAAAAAACTGAGGCTGTGTTTTTAACAAAGGAAAGAGGATTGTTTAACTCACCACTTTGGAGGCTGAAAGCCCAAGATTGGATGGTGTCATTGCCTCAGTCTCTGATGAAGTCTTCGTGGAAGATGGGATCATCACTGGAACATGTGCAAGAAGAAGGGAGCACAGGACAACTCAGGAAACCAGAATGAGGGTGGCGCCAATCTTATTTTTATGACAGTCTTGTGAGGACAAACTCAGAGTCCTAGGATAACTACTTTAATCTCTTCTGAACTTTGTGCCTCTAAATGACCTAACTTCCACCCATAGGCTCCACCTCTTAAAGGTTAAATCACCTCCTAACTTTGCCACATTTGTGACCAAGCTTCCAACACATGGACCTTTGGGGGACAAATAATATCTAAACACAGCATAGTGTGTTTAGATATCAGGAGATTTCTTTAAAGAAAACTAGTCTTGCACTCAACAAGCTCTGAGTCAGTGAGCTATATCTGAGTCTATAAATGGGCTGCAAAGTCTTAACTCTTTTGTGATGATTCAAGCCAGACTTCTATTTAGGAGACATAGGGCTCCTCATGTGTAAAAGTCAAGTGATATTTAATGGTCTGCCCATATATTTCAGCAGTAGAGATACAACCAATCATCTTAGGAGACAAACCATTCTGATTATTGGTTTATTCCTGCTACCAATTACAGAAGCAATGTCTACCTTATCTGTATATATTAAGTTTAACCATTCAGTCCTTGATGTTTTGAGATAGCATCAGCTCTGTAAGATTCAGCAACCTCATTTTATAGTGGTGTCTTCCATTCACCCTAGCTTAAACCTATCATCTACTAGATCCTGGATTTGGATGCTCCCTTCACAAATACATTTCCCAAAACTCAGATGAAGCAGAGCATCTTTGGAATCTCAAAGGCTACATGGCTATTAAAGGACACTGTGCACCATATAAAATCTCTCCAACATTTTATCTCCCTAAGCCTTTAGATATCATCCTAAAGTATTAGGTACTTTTCTTTAGATTACATATACCAAGAAATTTAGGACATAGCAACTTCATTTTGTATAGGCCACCTTTATCTTTAAGAAAACTAGTAGGTTCACTACCAGCATGACACACTGTCTATCTCATTGAATCCAGCATAACTGGATTGTGTACCATATCAATAAATTCAATCCAATCCAATACCTCCTTTTCTCCCCTATAATCCATCACTTTTAGGATCCATTTCCCCATCTATCATCCAAATTTAGAATTCTGCTCATGTGTAAGGGATCACCAGCTAGCTCACACGGTGCTCCTATTCTACTGGAATTTTCAGGGATTTAAGTCTGAAGCAAAGAGAGATGGTGAGGATGGGTCTTGAGGGGCATTGTTATTCCTGTGCAAGCCCACTGCCTCAGAAGGCTGATAGGTTCTTAAGACGAAGGGGACTAACATTCTAGACAAGCAAGTGCTGTTGTATCAGCAAGGATGGCATGGTGGATTGGGGATTTGGGGTTTTCATTTTCACAGTCTACATTCCATCCCAATTTTCAGAATTTCACTGCTTTCAGATCAATTCCTTAACCTCACCATAAGAGACTCTGCAAGATTCTGGTTTAATTTGTCTGCCTGTAGGGTATTTCCAGTTTCATCTTCAGGAATCTAGACTCTGGTTACACAGGTTGAAGGACTCATTCTGGGCAGTCACAGAGAAGTTCAGAAACCTTGACCTGGAAACTGTTATCCTGATCTCATCCTAATCTCACTCCACATTCCCTGGCTCCCCAGGGAGCGATCTATCTACAGCCCTGACAGCCTTTATCCTGCTGAATCTCATCATGGTATTTCTATTTTATTTTACTTGATTTTTCAAAAAAATGTGCCTCTATTAGGCATTTCATTCAAGAAATTATAATTTAACTAATAATTAAGTCTCATTTGCCATTGAATAGGTCATTATTCCTTTTAAATCTAGTCATATCAGAGAACAATACCCTGATTCTCAGCTTTAAGGCACTAAAGGCACTGTTTCTCCAGAATCACTTCCAGTGTTGACAGCTGTGTCAGAGTTTGGTCAGAGAAACTAATCAAGATTTGAACGCTGGGCATGAAACATTTATGTAGAAGTAGGAGACTGTGAAACTGTCAGAAGAGCTGGGTTCAGTGGGGAAGAGTCACAGTAGGTAAAGCTGTCACCAAAAACCAGGGGACAGCTGCAAGGTGGGAAGTATGACCGTGAGTGATACAGCTTAGATATTAGGTGTCCCCCAAAAGATCATGTGTGAAACAGTGTAAGAAAGATTAGAAGTGAGATGATTGGGTTTTCAGAGTTTTAACCTAATCTGTGCATGAATCCATTGATTGGGATTAACTGGGTGCTAACTGGCAGGTAGGGTGTGACAGAGGAGGTAGGTCGCTGGGGGTGTGCCATCGGGGTTTATATTTTGTCCATGGTTAAGGGGAACTCTTTCTCCACTTTCTGGGGTGATATCTTGAGCTGCTTTCTCTGGCACACCGTTCTGCAAGGTGTTCTGCCTCACCTTGGGTCCAGAGCAATGCAACCAGCTGTCTAGAGACCGAGACCTCTGAACTCCTGCAAAATCATTCTTGTCAAGTCTTTTAGTCACAGCAGCAAAAAGAACTGAAACAGTGAGAATGTCTTCTTTCTAATTTCTCTAATTTAATTTATTTTAACTCATCCATAAATAAATGTACATGTTAGTGGCATACCATGTGATATCTACATGCATATGTTGTACAATATTCAAATCAGAATAAACATATCTCCTCAACCATTTATCATGTCTTTTTGATGAAAACACTCAAAATCCTTTCTTCCAGCTTTTTGAAATATGGAATACACTATTGTTATCTGTAGTCACCTTACCTGTGCAAGAGCACACCGGATCTGCTTTATCCTATCTAAGGGGAACTTAGTTCCCATTAATCAACTCCTCCCCTTCCCTACTGGCTCTCCTTCCCCAGTCCATGGTAGCGTCTGTAATCTACTCTCAACTGTTATGGGGTTGACTTTTTTTTTTTTTACACTCTGCATGTGAGATCATGAGGTATCTGTCTTTCTTTTTCTGACTTTTTTCACTTAACATGATGCCCTCCAGTTCCCTTTCTTTTTAAAGAATCCCTTCCACAGCAGTGGTGTTGATGCCTTCTACAAACCGGACAGGAAGCCAAGGCGAAGGCCATGTTTGCATCTGCCCCTAGCCATACCTGTCTCCCTAGAAAAATAAGCACATTCCTGCTTTCCAAACTCCACATGATGGCAAGCACTACCCTGCACCACCTAGGATTGGGCACTCTGGAAAACCCAGTGCTTGGCCTTGGGTATGTCAGTGGTGGTGATGAGTTACCAACAGAAAGCCCTGCTGAGCATCTGTGCCTGAAAACCAAAAGAAACAGTAAGGGAGTGATATCCAGATGCTGAATATCGTTTCCTCAGGAGGGCGCAAGCTGAAGGTGGAGTGGGAGGTGGCGCAGACAGCCATTCACCCTATTTGTGGGCTGTTTGTTTCATTAGCCTTGTGACGCTATTTGAATCTTTAAACAATAGGCAAATATTTCTTCAATTTAAAAAGAAAAATAAGGCAATGGTGCTCAGGGAATACCATTTTAAAGATAAATTCAAAAAATTTAGTGTGCATATTTAAGGCATTCCTCTGTAGATTTAAAACAATTCTATGACTCTTCTAAAAATGTGAAGATTTTGGTTGATTACAGCATTATATTTGCTCAAGCTACCTGTCATTCTCACATAGATCACAAAGAGAAATACTCTTGCAACGACCGTGTGTATTGGAGATGCTACTTTTCTTCTGGTGTCCTGACAGAGCAGGCATTCGTTATGTCATGGGTAAAATATCAGACACCAGTTTCTACCCAGACCCAATCCGATATTCAAGAGGCTGGGTCAGAGTAGGCATACTAAAGAGACACAGCTACATCAATGTTTATAGCAGCTCAATTTATAATAGCTAAACTACGGAACCAACCCAGATGCCCCTTGCTGGACGAACGGATTCAAAAACTGCTCTGTATATATGTACATACACAATGGAGTTCTACTCTGCTATTAGAGAGAATGATACATAGCATTTGCAATCAAATGGATAGAGATGAAAACATTATGCTGAGTGAAATATCCCAAACTCAGAGTCTTAAGGGCTAACAGTTTTCTCTCATATGTGGAAGCTAGAGTAAAACCTAAGACTGATTGAAAGTTAGCTAAGCTCAATAATAAACTCAACATAGGTGAATTTTTATGTAAGCTGAGTGAACTTAACTACAAAGCTCGGGAGAGAAGGGAAGGAAGAGGGAGACTGAGGGATTAGGAGGGTTTTCAGTGCAGATGGGAATGCTCAACTCCCATGAGAAGCTCAAATGCAGAGAATCAGGCACAGAGGATCAGAAAATTCAAAAATTAATGCACATTGACAGGCTTAGTTCTATCTTATAACATGGGGGGAAGTAGGGGAGACAGGAGAGCAAGGAGTAGTTGAAACAGGGGGGCCCTGGACGAAGACCAACCTTAACTTACTTTGTCAATATCTATATGTGCATGAATATGTAATAATTATTCCCTCCAACATATAAGACTATGTCAAACAAATAAAAAACAACAAAATGAAACAACAACAGCATCAAACAAAAGCAAACAAACAAACAAAGGCTGGATCAAAAAGGATCTTTCTTTTCCAGAAGTTCTGAACCTGGTTTTGCTGGAAGTTCCAGCGAGGCTTACAATATTTGGATGGAGCTGAAATGCTAAACATAGCTGTCAGCTTGAGGTTTTGTTGAAATCAGAGCTGGGAGACTTTTGTTTTGCATGTAGAGGATATAGAAAGAATTATGTGTGAACTTACTTAGATCCATAAATGATAACTGTCGCAGCTTGGAAAAGCTTGCATAAACATTGTTTTTGGAAGAGGTGATTTTGGAAGGAATTTGTTGAGCTTTATTGTTGTTGAAGGTTTGTTTCTACATTTGAACCTAAAACAGTCCTGTACTGAAATCAGAAGCTTTCCAGAGGAGAATGCATAATGTATCAAGCGTGCTTGCTTGAGTAGTGTCGTTTGAGGTCCTTGTTTCCCCTGTTGTTAGTTAAATATCCCTCTAATAGTGCCATTAAAGCATTGCTTTATCTCACTGTAAACGTTAATGATACTCTTAACTCATTTTATTGTTGGGCGGAGTCAAAGAACTGATAATTCATGTACAATGTTTAATAAAGTTTCTACTACATAAAATAGTAGCCATCATCAGTATGAACAGGATCAAATTATTTGTTCAAAATACAACACATAAAAGCTTGTTCATGCCATGTGAGGAAGTCTATATGTGTGTTACATGTAAGAGTCTAGAAATTTAAAACCGTGAAATAATAATATATGGAGACTTTTTATCTTTTGCTATTCTTTGGAGGGTAAATGATTAAGGCCACAATACAGTTGTTGAAATGAATGAATAAAATCATGCAAATAAAAGCTCTTTGAAAGCCTGCAGAGATTCTGGTGCAATGTAGACAGCTCTTGCAGCGTTGCTGTTGACTGAGTAAGTGCAATGGTATCACACTCAGAGCACAGACTAACAGAACTTCAGTCTTGCCCTGGCACACAGGGGACAGCTGAGAGGGAAAATATTTTCAGCATCCTTGGGCCACAGTGTACTGATAAAGAATGTCAAGCCCACAGAGACTCTCAAGTGAATGCTATTTATTATTCCTATGATTATAGGACAAAGATATGAAAGCAATAGCGAATATCAGAGTCCTCTTAGTTAAGATTTCTTATTTTACTGAGAAGTACGTGAGACGTGCTCAGGGCCGTGAGTCAGTCCCTGAGACTGTCCTAGAACGCAGGGCCCCCCTCTTCCCAGTTGTCCCTCCACTCCAAGTGGAGGTACGCTCCAGCATGAGTTTGCTAGAGCTGCCATGACAGGATCACAGACTGAGTGGCTGAAAGAACAGAGATTTCTTATAACCTGGAGTCTAAGATGCAAGGCTGCCTTCTCCAGAGGCCTCTCTCGTTGACTTGCAGATCTCAGGCTTTTGCCGTGTCCTTACATGACCCTCTGTGCCTTGTTTATATTAGGGTTAAGGCTCCTCACTTATGACCACATTTAAATATAACCATCTCTTTAGAGGGCTAAAACAATCACATTAGGATCTAGAGCTGAAACCTGTAAGTTTTCTGGAGACACAGTTCCATCCATCATACCTGCCCATGACATTGTTGGACTAATATTGTTCTTCTAATATTGGACTAGTATTGTCCTGTAGGGTATCTTGAGACCAGTTGAAAAACACTTGCTCATATATAATCAGTTTCATAACTTATAGACTATAATACCAGTAAATCTATTACAAAGTGAACTTGCAGAAAGCAATTCCTACTTTTTAATTTATTTCTGTTACAAAACCAGAAAACCCTCAAAAAGACAGGGGTTGAAATCTTTGGTTGGGGAAGAATAAAAATGGTGTCTGATTTTTGATTAGTCTTTGCTGGATATGTCTATTTCCAGAACTATGTCTATAGACCCAGATGTTCAACCTAATTATTTAATCGCAGCATTTAATATTCAGGGACCAGGTGAATCTGATAAATAGAATAAATAAAAACTATATTTTCAGAACAATGAAAAATTTTACTAAACTATTTTTTAATTCTTAAATTTACTTATAAAATTGTTTCTATGGTATATGATATGGCATTTTATACATTTGCACATATATATAATACATATTAAAGAATGACTAAATCAAGCTAATTAATATATTCACATACTTATATCTTTTATGGTGCTAAATCTTAAAATATTTTCATTGCAATTTTCAGGCACACAGTGCATTTTATTATCTGCAGTCACTATGCTGTACAATAGATCTCCTGGGCTTCTTTTTTCTAACTGAAATTCTGTATCTTTTCTCCATCTCCCGAATCCCCACCATTTTACCCTGTGCTTCTTTAAATTCAACTTTTGAAGATTCTGCATAGTGAGATCCTGCAATACTTCTCTTTCTGTGCCTAACTTATTTTGCTTCACACAATGTCTTCCCAATTCGCCCATATTGTTGCAAACAACAGAATTTCTGTCTCTTTGGGGGCTGTATAATATTTTATGGTGTATGTGTTCTAGATTTCCTTGATCTGTTCCCTCTATGGTATATATTTAGGTTGATCCCATACCTTTGCTATTGCGAACAATGCTGCGATGAACATGGGAATACATATATCTTTTCCACGTACCAATTTCATACCTTTTGAAGATATACCCCCAAATTGGAATATCTGGATCACATGGTGGTAGTAGGTTTTTTCTTCTTTGATTTTGAGAAAAATCCATACTCTTTCCCATAATGGCTATACTCATCTGCATTCCTACCAGCAATGTGCAAGGACTCCCTTGAGAATTGAAAACATTTTTAGATTTACCATAATCACATCTTTCGCAGGCTCATGGCCACATGTTGGAGAGGAAGAATATTTAGGAGCACCCCTAAAATATTTAAATTCTCTCCAGTCCTTGCTATCTTTTGTGTTTTTAATAATAGTTATTCTACCAGGCTTTCTACTGGTTTATTGTGATTTTAAATTTGCATTTCTCTGATGATTAGAGATGCTGAGGATTAGTTTATATGCCTGTTGGCCTTTTGCAAGCCCTCTTTTGAAAATGCCCATTTTTCATGGGCTATTCCTTTTCTTACCATGGCGCTGTTCTAATTCCTCATGTATTTGGAGTATTAAGTCTTTGCCAGATATATGGTTTGCAAATGTTTTCTCATATTCTGCAGTTGTGTCTTCACTCTGTTGCTTGTTTCCTTTGCTGTCCCAAAGCTTTTTAATTTGTAGTCCCATTTATCTCTTTTCTTTATTGTTGCCTGTGCTTTTGAGATCAAATCTAAAATAACAATCTTTGTTTGAGACTCAAGTTAGTGGAAAATACCTTTCAGGTTAATTGGGAAAAAAATCATAATTACATTTCTTAAGGTTTAGTGCTTTAGCTTGCAATAAAAAGTGTTTCTATATAAATGCTTTCTGCTTTCCTTGAGTTTGATTTTCCAGGTAGAGCTTTATTACAAATGGAAAGGTTCAGATGGGAGCATGATCTGCGTGCTGCAGGGTGGGTAATTATAGATCAACATAGAGATAGATAGCATTAGAAGCAGGGGTAGAAGTAAATATAGAGATCTGTGTGTAGATGTATGACTTCTCTAGTGTAATAAGACATTTTCTTTGCATTCGTGAACCTACATGAAAGCAAGACCACTCTGATTGTAAATTTAGGTCCACAGTGTAAGATAAGCTGCCTACAGAGCCAGCTAAAGGCGCAGAACATATAGGCTTGCCTAAAAACCTAATACATTTAAAGAGCAAACTGCTGAGAGCCATTTTTTGAATGAAAGAAAACAATAACTATTTCACTTGTAAATTTAATATCATTTTACATTGTGATAAAATAAAAATATTTCACTTTGTAGGCAAAATGTCTACTTTTTGTTATTTGACGAGAGCTCACATTGGGGGTAGCAAACCAAGAATCAGATATGAAATCCAGCCCCGCAGGCAGTAGAATTTCTCCCACAACACTCGGCCCCATTTTGCAGAACAGGAAATTGAAACCCAGAGAGAGAAGTGATATTTTTAGATTCAACTAATGAGGAGGTACCAGGATGCTTAACTGTCACCAAATGAGAGAGAATTAATTTTCCATGTAGACTACTCAGTGCACAGTGCAGTTATTAATTGTTAACTACTTCGGAAAAAGACAGTAAGATGATGCTTTGCGATGAATTAAAAAAATTCTTGGATTTACAATAATCACATTTTTAGCGGCTCATGGCCCCTCTTTGGAGAGGAAGAAGATTTAGGAACACCCCTAACATATTTAAACCATCAGGGAGAGAGTGGACCCATGTGGATCTAGTGAAAGTTACACTGAAGTGTTTGGTCTGGGCTCAATTGTCCACCCTGGGGAATATAAAGTGGAAAGGCAGCTCTCATGGGGAGCCAGAAAGCAGTGGCCACGCAGGCAAGAGAGACTTCCCAACTCATTAGAGCTTCTCACGTGGGTTAGAGTTGGGTTCCATCTCACCTCTCTCACTTCAAATCCACCCCGTGAGAGTCTGAGAAGGGCTGGTGATGTCAGAATGAGGAACGTCTACCTTTATTTGGCCATGTTAAGAACTTTGAACATTTCCTTTACTCATCTGGTGTTTCCAGTTGGTACAGAGTGTTCCTTCACTCCTAGGGTACATCACACTCTACTAAGGTATAAATCCAAACCCATGTTCTTGGTGTCTTTCACTGAAATACCTTACAATTTGGTGCCATTGATACCGACTTCTTTAAGTCACAGTCTCTGGACAATGAGAGGAAACAAAGCACGATGGAGAGTCTTTGCCCGTCAAAAAATGCATTCCAGCTCTTCGGTTTTACCTTCTGCAGTAAAATGTTATTCAGAAGTTCAGTCTTCCATAAGAGCTACAAGTGCTCCCCGTACCCTGCCCCCGGAGTCACTGACCCTCTGATGGACATGCAGGGAGCCAATGAGCCTGTCACAGACAGTGACTGGAAAAAGAATTCTAGATCAATTGCAAATGGGCAAGTGAGCATGCTCACAGGACCAGGCAGCTGAGCTTGGGTGCCACTTCACCTGCTCCCCACAAAGCTAGGAAGTGTGGAAATGATAATGTGACGCTAGCATTTTCTTCACCATTTGGACAAAAGAAATCCTAATGAGATATTTCCAAGCCCACACACGAGTCTCCATAGCAATTCTTACTTTGTAATGAAGTCAGGATAAAGAACTTCTCTAACATGATTTTAAAACCTCAACTAACCACCTGCAACAGGTTTCTGCCATCAGACAGACATCGTGTCGGAAATACTGATTTAATTAAGTGTCCAAAATAGAGAACTCTATTTAACAGCACCATCAGTGGCCATAATTAGTCTGAACTTCTGAAAATGAAGAGTTTGACAGGAGATAGGACCTTAGTTTCTGAGAAAGGAATCCTTATTTTGCATGGAAGAAAGCACAGAAATGTAATGAGAAGGCATGTGCGGAGGCGCTACAAGAACCCCTTAAGAGCCCATAGAGGCTGCTGTAGCGAGGGAGGACCTGGGAACCGACGGTGGGCTGGGAGTTGATCCAGGGAGTAGCTGGCTGCCTTGGCACTTCTAATACAGCTTTGCTGGTTGGAGATAAAATGAGCCTCTTTCTTGTAAGCCCCAAACCATGAATATAGGGGTCCTAACAAGTTGTCTGAGCATTCTTGAACCCCTGTGTCCCCAAAAAGCACACAATTGAGCAGTGCCTCGAAGGAAAAGAATGGATGGAAGTGGTTATGTAACTTGGCTCCAGTTACCAACACCCGGAATCCTGTGGAAACGCAGATTCTCATTGACCCCAGGCTGGGTCTGCGTTTCTGGAAGGAGGTGCTGGCTCCTAATTTGAGGAGTCACCTAGACCATTACAAAAGTGGGACCTGGGTGCATGCACATCCTCAGTCACTCCGCCTCAGCATGAAGTAGGTGACAGTGCTCTTTTTCTCTCTCATTGATTTCTTTCCCTACCTTCCCTTCCCCTTCCCTACCCTGCCTCATGTGACAACAGTGCTATCTTGAGTTTCTCAAGGGCAGCATGACAGGATCCCTGGAGGTTGTGAGCCCTTGGCCAGCCCAATAGAGCCCTCCCTAGGGTTTCTCACAGCCCATGTTCAACCTCTTAGAAAACAGATGGCAAAGTGTGTCTTACATGCATCTGGTGACAAGAATTTTCATCCTCGGGTTGAGCCCCTCATGCCAGATTTAATAAGCTGGTTGTTTTCCATTTAGTGTTTATCATTCAGATAATTTACTGCTTTGAGGAAGACATTAAAGAATAATGATGAATCTGCTATTTAAGTTTCTCATATATTAGGAACTGTTTATCTAATTGACTTTCTCTTGAACTGTCCCTTAAGAGAACTGACTTTTGTTCTTTTCTCAGACTATCACTTGCTTTGCAAGAGGGTGGTGATGGGGAAACAGATCACTTAACCATGGGGGCCCCTGTTTCGCAATGTGAAGGTTGGACAGAGTGGCGACTTGGATGCCTCCTGAAGGTACAATTCTAGAACTCTAAGAAAGTAACTGAGTCCGTATTCTACATGAGAAAAATGTTTTTTGGTCACATTATGTTTTAGAAAATCCCTTGGTTCTTGACCCCTTTCATTCGCACATCAGTGTTGAGGGCTTAATTGGTGTCATACGTGGCTAAGTGAAAGGTCAGCTGATTCTAGTCTTTCTGCTTGATCATTTCTCCCAGGTTGCTTTTTACTTTCTTCTTGGTGAACTTCGATGCACAAAAGTTGATTTTGACGAAGTTCAACTTATCTGTTTTTCCATTTGTTGCTTGTGCTTTTGGAGTGGTGCCTAAGAAAACCACTACACAAAGATTTAAACCTGTGATGAACTTGTATTATTGAAACTCTTAAAAATATAAAACATCCAGAATGTTCTAAAAGCTGGTATAACAAACACACAATTGACAAGTTTGGAGCAGCTTTGGCAGAAGGACAGCAGGTCACCAGGGGAACTTTCAAATCCATAGGCCAGAAGACACTTTGTCCACTAATGCCACATCATTAGAGCAGACTGCAAAAAGACATTAAGGATGCAAGTGTTTAATTATTTGGGAAACAATTTATTTCCTAACGACTGTAAGTCAGCTGGAAAACATGCTGAGCTCCAAATTCATAAAGTAGAGATCCTGTGTGTTATTTTCCTGTGTCTGATCCATGTAGAGAATCTTTATAATAGTTCTTAACACATATTGAATATTTTAGGAAACTCAATTAACTGTCAAACAGCTGAATGTTCATTTAAGCTTGTCCCCTCCTGAAATCTCTTAGATTTCTGTCAAGTGATGCCTATTAATTCAAATTACCAGCAATACATCTCATGGTGCTTTACCTTACCTAGAGCAAGTAAAGTACTTTGAATAAAAATCAAAGCGACTGTCCATCTTTTAAAGATTGAAAGCTTATCTGCCTGGATGGAAAAGTAGGCTTTCGTACCCTAAAAACTCCAAATGGATTTCTTTTCTATGAAAATGTTATGCTGGGGCTGGTGTGGTGGCTTGGCGGTAACAGTGCTTGCCTGGCATGTGCGAGGATGCAGGTTCGAACCCCAGCACCATGTATACAACGAAGTATAGCAACAACGAAGGCCACATGAAAGACTAAACAAAACTGATCCTCTTTTTCTCTTTCTCTTACCGTCCCTCTCTCTCGGTCTTTTTTTAAAAAAAATGCTATGCTAACACTAAAGTAGAAAACAAAATATTTCCTTATCTTCCCATTGGCGTGAAATATTTCACTTTGCACATTCCTTTCCACGCTTTGATTTATGAGTGTATTTTTCACTCATCATAACCCCAGTGAACATATTATTTTCAGTCTTTTAGCATATTGTCCTTCCAATACCTGGAGAGGCAGACATTTGCATGTAAGAGGGCTCCAAATTTGCAAAGCGACTTTGCTCAGGGCAGGGGTGACCCATTCTCAGAGAAGGGCTCCAAGTGGGAACCGTGTTTGATGACCTGGCTTTCCCTTGGAGTAGCAGGCTGCGCACCCTGAGGATCTTAGCCCTCCCTGTATGCTGAGCTGCCCGCCCTTCCACCCCTCCACTGGGGAAGGTCACAGCCATACTCTTCCCTTGGGCTGTGCAGTTTGGCTCCTGGCCATTGCCCAGATCTCTCCCCATGCCAGTCTTCCCTAGCAGGCTCTGGTCCAGACACCAGGGCCAGGAGTCCTACCTCAGAGCCTCTCACTGGCTGTCCCCTCCCCAAGAACACGCTGTGTTTGGACATTTGGCTCCCTCTTCTCCTTCGGCTGATGTTGTTTCAGGGATAACGCCACTGATCATCCTGAGGGACATTTTGTCCTTCCCCTGCTCCCTCTCCATCACATCACTCTCTCTCTCCACCTGATTTCACTCGTTGTTCTCATTGTAGTGCCTGAGAATCGAGGCTCTGAGATCTGACACTTACAGGATTTGTTCATTGTCCATTTTCCTTCTGAATATGTACCTCAACAGCAGAACCCTGTGTTTCCCTGCATCGTAAACCAGTGGCTATCACCACACTCAGCATAGTAGGTCCTCCATATGTACTGAACGAACAAATGAGTGAACTTGCATTTGTAAGCACCAGGGTGGGTGGCACACACCTCTAATCTCAGCACTGGGGAGCCTGAGGCAGGAGGATCCCAAGTTTGACACCAGCCTGGGCAATTTAGGGAGACACTGTCTCAAAATAAGAAATAAAAAGGGTGAGGGGGTCTAGGTCAGTGGTAGAGTGCCCTGGGTTCAGTCCCCAGTGAGACAGATTAGGAGAGACAGTGAAAAGGCTAGGTAGTCAGGACAGAGGGCCCCTATCCAAGAGCTAGCTGGCAGAGGCAGAGAGTGATTCACGAGCTTGCTCAGGGCCTTCAAATGCAAAAAGACCTCGAGGCTCACCCTAGTCCCTGACTAAGAGATGGGGGTGGTCACAGGTGGGTACTAGGAAGTATTTGCCACCTTTTGTTTTAACCAATGGTGCTCTTGACCAGTTTTCAATGCCTGCTTTACATAGATTTTAACCAATGGAGTTGATGCATTTCTCAATGCCCGCTTTGCATGTACGTTAATTATGCTCAGACCCCAAATCTATATAACCCCTGCCCTAATCTCCATTAGACGGTGTCCTGCTTCCAGGTGCCCCTCTGCTTTGCGGAGTCTCTGCTCTTCTTCCTAAATAAATCCTACCCCTTTTACTCCTCCTTCCGTGGTTGTCCGTGGATTTTATTCTTCAAATTTGTGAGACAAGAACCCAGAAGATTGGCGCCGAATTCCCGGGGTGAATTTCCACCACACCAAGAGCTGCAACACCCAGCTTTTAGCTGGGGAGCTGCTAACACTTTCGGCTGCAGACACCTGCAGGCAGACCAAATTCCCAGTTTTAACTGGGAATGGCTGCAAACACTAGAAGCAGGCTGTTTTGGCTGCTGGAATCTGTAGTCGGCCCAGACTCCATTCACCAGCAGGAGCAGAGAATCCAGCCTCATCTCAAAAGCCCCGCATCACCAGCATTGAAAAGAAATGTGTACGCAGAAGAAAAGCTTTCCCACACGAGGGTCCTTTTCCCTCACTTTCCCTTCTTGGTGGAGTGGGAAGAGGACACTTCTGTGTGTGCACCTGGTGATCCGTGTGAGAAACCACCCAAGGGAAGCGTTGAAAAGCACATGGATGGCAGTGTGGACAGTGCGTGGTTTCTTCGAGGAAAGCTCTGACATTCAACTTGACCAAAGGATGCTCCCGGGGAAACAGCCTTCAATACCTTCAGCCAGTCAAAAGCAGGGTCAAACAGCTACTCCCTCTGTAGGTGGAGGGTTGGCTCCATACTGCCCATGCTATAACCCAACGCTGCAGGGCATGTGCTGTCTCCTGCTTCACCCCCACCTGTGCATTTCCTGCCTGCTTGAAGCCTAGAGAGAAGTGCTGGTGATGAGAAGAGAGAAGGCAGCCTGCTCCCTTGACTGTGGATTTGAAGGACTCGAGTCTCAAGAGCAAACTGTAGGTGAAAAGCCATTTCTCCTAAGGTTCACTTTCCAGGAAAACTCAATTGTCACTTCTGTGCCAATTTCAACCTCCAACTGCACAGATAAACGTGCAGTATCTGAGATCTCCAGGTCTGTTAGAAAAAATAAGAAATAAATACAAAATGGATTAGTATTTGGCCTGGTCAAATCCACTGGGAAAAAGGAGCAACCACGAGTTAGATTCTTTTTCTTTGAAGACCTGGGTCCCTTTCCTTCCCCCTAGGGAATGGAGGGTCACCCTGGCACTCTTGGGAGCACATTCTGGCCTGAGCGCCTTGCCCTGTCAGCTCTGAGGCCTTTTCCTCTGCTGTTTGGCTGTTCTCATTTGCAAGAGAATTTTGCAGGTGTCTACTTCAGCTTTCAGTTCAAAGTGGGAAAATCCTTGGCAACAGGAAGCACCCTGCTGAGGCTGAAGAATAAAGTGGTGAATTATCAGCCTGGATGCTGGGCTCTGACTCTCAGTTTTTGTCAAAGAGACAGCTGGGGATGGGGAACAAATCTACCAGGGGTGGGAAGAATGCAGGGGAGAAGGAGGTACCACGGAGAAGAGAATCATCATGCAAGCATTTCATTATGTGCTTAATCGCTTGGGTTTTAAATTAGTGAGTGAGGTACCAGTGTAAGAGGAAAGAAAACAGAAGCAGCCACCCGTGGCTGTAGGTAGATTGTCATACTCAGTGTTCAGGAGAGTGGCTTATCTGCCTCACAGACAAGCCAGTATCTGGGTCAATATAACCAATCATTATAAAACTTTGAATATAATTGTAACACTTAGCTTTTATTGATTGCTAATTGTGCAACAGAAGCTATTTTAAACATTGCCCTTGTTCCTCTACCCCTCCTTGAAACTAGGTCTTGGTGTAATCTCCATTTCACAGATGTGAATGGTAAGTCACCAGTAGGTGAGAAACTTAGTCCAAGATGGTAAAGTTTCTAGGAATAGACTGGTGTCACACTGTGTTAGAAGACAAAAGGTATTATATTATCCAAGAAAGGTAGCACGGATGCAGTGAGGTGAACTCTGGGGATTGGGTGACATTAATCCTTGAAACTGGTTAAAGCACCAGATTTCTTCTTCTGTCTTGATGGGTTGTATTTGAAAGGAAAGGGTTGTTCCTTAAAACATACTTTGTTATGTATTCATCACATCCTTTGAGGGTGGGAGCATGCTTGTTGAATAAATAGAATAAATAGAATGTCTTGCCAGGATCATACCCATTCAAGAGCAAATGTGAAGCTCTTCATTTTGAGAGGAGGGTTTAACACATTGGTAACGTTTTCCCAGGGGTTCTAGTCCTGGCAGCCTGTAGAATGTATGACTCATTTGTTCACTTATCCATCAAATAACGTCTGGACACTTTTTAGTGTCAGACACTCTGCATTAGGAATTAAAATAGAAATAAGATTAAAATATTTGTTACTGCCATAATTTCTTCCTTTAAATAGCTCAGTTTACAAAGGAGGTGGACTTGGAAAGGGAAAATTATGGTAGAAATTGGGAAATGTGGTCTCAGAAATGCTATGGAGAATGAGGAGCACCTAACACCCTTAGGGTGGCAGTGAAAGGAAAAGGGTGTTTCTGGCAGTTGTAACAGGAGGGGAGGTCCTGATGAGAATCCCTGCAGAAGGATGGAACATGGCTTAGGAGCACTCCGGGTGATTTGGGAGGCAGGCGTCTTTCATCACTGTTAGACACGGCTTTCTAGAACCCATCTGCCAGAAACTCCATTCGGTGCATTTTCATTTCTATTAATATTTTTCATCACCAAAAACAAAAACAAAAAAATCCTGGAACAGCTTTTTCTTGCCTGTGCCATGATTGTCCTTTGGTTACTTATTTAGGATTTATGTAAGTCAGGCACAGAGCTAGGCACTTTTGTTAATTATCTTATTTATCTTTAGAAAAATCTGCATAGATGCCTTTCATTTTGATGATCCTTCCACCAATGAATCGAGGGCAAATTTCTGAAGATGGCTTAGTTAACAAATGGTACTCAAAGGTAGGTCTGTTTAATGCGAAACCCTATGTTATGAAATTGATACTTTCTGCCCTCTTTGGGAAACAGCCAAATCTTTTGTTACACTTCCCCTTTTAGTGTATTCCTAGAAGAATCAAATAGTAGATTTTTATAGGTAAATTATTTCACAGAACTGCTTAAGAAACTAATAAATTCTCATTTTCTAACAACAATCATGTTGATAATTTTCTCCAATTTTGCCTGGTTAAAATGTAAGAAGATGCCCCACAATATAAATATCTTTGCACAATACAGTCTTACAAGAAGAAGAGCCCCACCCCGGTCCAGTCCTCTTCTCCCACAAGTGGACACAGCATGGCAATTTTATTGTGCCCATGCCTAGTGTTCTCCATTATCTGGTAGATATGTTCTTCTTCTCTATTATACAAATGTATAGGTTGATGAATAATGATATATTTTCCATTTCTTAAATATCTTCCCTTAGCCAATAGTATATTTTGAAATCTCAAATATAAATGATTCTCTTTTAGGAAATTTTTCAATTCAAAAATCTTAAAAACTGTGAAAGATTTGAGTTTAGAAAATTCACTTGAAAGAAAAGGAGATCTGAGTCTTATTTCTGGTCTTCCACTAAGTAGGCTAAGTAATGTTCAATGATCTCATTACTGATTTCCTAATCTGTGGGATGTAGAAAATACATAATTTATTTTTTAGAATAAATCTTATTGTGCATATTTTAACATAATATTCTATGAATACATACAGATAATAAAAGTTACTGTAAGAGCAGACTAACATCTATCATCTTAGTTATATATCTTTGTGAAAAACTACTTGTTTGATAAAATTCCCTAGCACAACATGATTTTTTAAACTACATTTAATTTGGTTCTCTAGACTGGTTCATTCAACATGTCTGCTACTGTTCATCTTCTCAGCTGCATTTCTCCATTTCTTACCCCTCCCTGTCCCTGATAACCACTATTTTATTTTCTATTTTTATATATTTTGACTTTTTAAAAAGATTCCGCATGCTGGTGAAATCATGCAATATTTTTCTTTCTGTGTTACTTCATTTAGCATAAAACCCCAAATAGATAGTTCTCCAAAGGAGACATAAAAATGGCAAACAGATACATAGAAGGGTATTCAACATTACCACCCATCAGGGAAATCCAAATAGAAATGACTAGTACCTCACACCCATTAGGATGGTGTTTTAGTTAACTTTTGTGTTGTTATGACCAAAACACATGACAAGAATAACTTGGAGGGGCTGGAGCGGTGGCTCAGTGGTTTTGGCGCTTGCCTGGCAAGCACGAGGACCATGGTTCAAACCCCAGCACCACGTACACAACCGAGAGTTGGAGCAACTAAGGCCATGTGAAAAACTAAATAAAGTTGTTTCTCTAAAAAAAAAAAAAAAGAATAACTTGGAGGGGGAAAAATTTGGGGGGGGGGGGGCCCAGGCCCATAATATCAGAGGTCTCAATTCCTAGATGGCTGACACCATTGATCTGGGGAAGGGCCCAGCGGAGGAAAGCTGCTGAATTGATGGTGAGTTCAGGAAAGAGAAAGATAAAGAGAGGGAAAGAAAGACAGAAAGGGAAAGAAAGGAGAAAGAAGGAAAGAAGGAGACACACTTCAGGGCATGTCCCTTGTGACAATGACCCATCACTGCTAGCCATGTCCCACCTGCCTAAATTTACTACTCAGCCATTGAAACCAGGATGGACTGATTAGGTCATAGCTCTTATAATCTAATCATTCAACTCTGACTGTTTCTGCATTAGCAGAAGCTTTTGGGGGACACCTCTTATTCAAACCATAACAGATGGTTCATATCAAAAAGACAGTAGATAACAATTGTTGTAGAGGGAGTGGAGAAAAATTAGCACTAGTATACTGTTGGTTGGAAGGTAGAGTGGTGCCGTCATTGTGGAAAACGGTATGGTGGTTCCTAAAAAAATTGAAAATAGAATTATACTATGATCCGGTAATCCCTCTTCAGGAATGAAGTCATTGCCTGCTAAAGATCTCCACAGTCTCGTGTTCATAGCTTTATTCACAACAGCCAAGATATGGAAAGAACCTAACTGCCTGTCCACAGAAGAATGAATAAATACGTAATGAACATCAAATATATGCACCCACAATGGAATACCATTCAGCCTTTATAAAGAAAGAAATACACAGTAATCTTTTCCATCTTTAGAATCCAGTGACTCAAATGATTATGTCCTTTCCATCCCATGCTGGTGGAAAGTAGTGACAGGCTTTTTGTTGCTGTTAGCTATAGTGGCCCCTCCTTTCCTTAACCTTGACCACCGTGAACTGGGTCACTGATGTCTAGCAAGCTTAAGAGAGTGAGCAATAACATAGATCTAAAAGAGTCATAGTCTAAGCAGGTCCTAAAGTGACTGTCCTGATGGTCGGAACAGAATGGTGAGATGGCACCAGGACCAGCACCTGTGAGGAATATAATGACTCTGTCCTTGGCTGATCCTGGAACTTCCACCTGGTTGACAAAGCTGCAGTGCTTCCTGGAGAAACCACACAGTCAAGAACCTGGACGCATTTATGCACCTGCAGAGGTGTTAGGAGAAGACCTCGTATAGAATAAGGCACAGTCACTTTCGTTGAAATAGGCAAGTCTGCCTTTTTATGAAGGGGGAGGAAAGGAGGCTTCTTAGCTCTCTCAGCCACATCCCGAGGGAGGGGTATTTACTTGAGTGGAGGCAGAATTTTCTATCTTTAGGCTTAAAAACATCCAGTGTAAATGAGAGACCAGCTTCCTTTCTGTCATGGAGATATATGCTACAATTAGCGAAAGTTGATGGGAGCAGTTTAAAGAAGTTATAATTGACTTGAGCCAAGAGAACATAAAGCGTGACTCCAGTTTTACTCCCACCATATATTTACTTGATAAATTTCAGGCTCAGTGAGCAGTCTCAGGGGCCGTAAACAAGTCTTGAGCACACTCTCTTTCACAGCAGAACCCACAAACCTGGTTTAGCTCCCCTCCTTAGAAACTGTTAGGCTCTTTCAGGGTGCATACAAAGGCGTAATTCAGCAGCCTGAGAAAGCGTCAAACTCAACTCAGGCTGGTGGCAGATGCCTAAGCAACTCACAAAGAATCCCACAAATCCTTCCTTACATCTCAGGCTTTGCATTAAGGCAGAAACTTGTTATTTTGTGATGTTTTTAGAAAGTGATTACCATTTCCAAGTTAAGCTTTAAGAAGCACACTGGTTGATCATTTAGTTTGGAGTTCACATTCAGAGAAATGAGGAGAAGTACTATTTTACACACTCTGGAAACAACCAAAATGCACTGTTTAAAGAAAATAGCAAACTGTGGACGATTTCAGCTGAATGTTTTCACCGAGTGGAATCCACAGGCTGAAAGTTGATGCTGTGTGAGAGCAATCGATTTTCCCTTTCCACTGGATGGAAATGCTTGGTACGTAAACATCGAAAAGCATACGTGTGAATATACAATTGCTTATATGTCTAAGTATCCTATTTCTCTAACATGATCTGAGAATAGGAAATAGCATTAAGATGAATAAATAGACAAAGTGAGGACCAAGCAGAAGACAAACCCAAATGTGTCAGCCAACTCTAAGTTGGGCAGCGATCTTTCTGCTGTTTACTCTCAACCCACTCCGCGGCTGTGCTGCTGGGGCAAAGCTGGGGTGCTGCCAAGTCTTCCGGGTGCAGCTCTCTCTCCTTGCCTGCGTGCAGAGTTGGACACTTCCCTCTTTATAATCACTTCCGTTACAAACAGAGTGAGAATTTGCCATAACTCTACATGAAGCATTAAGTGTGCACTATTTTTAAAAAAGATTATCTAATTTTTTTCAACAGATAAAACATGATACACAGCATTCTAAGGACACAAAGTGGCAAGATCTGAAACACCTCCCTTGCTCCCATGTGCCCCACCTAATCATCTCCTCGAGTGCCAGATGCTTAAGACCCAAGGCTACCTATGCATAATCAAAAATATACTTATGTGGGGCTGGAGAGGTGGCTCAGTGATTTTGGCGCTTGCCTGACAAGCACAAGGACCCGGGTTCAAACCCCAGTACCACGTACACAACTGAGTGTTGGAACAACTAAAGCCATGTGAAAAACTAAATAAAGTTGTTTCTCTCTTTCTCTGTCTCTCTCACTGTCCCTCTCTCTTAAAAAAAAAATACACACACACACACACACACACACACACACTTATGTGGTCCTTTAATTATTATTAAATTATGATTTCATTTTCATTGGTGGAATTCTAAGCCTGCTCCTTTCCTTTTTCACTGAAATTTACATCCAGAGGAGGGTTCCATGTTAGCACTTGGAGAGCTGCTTAATTCTCATTATATTATTATACATACTCTATTGTTTTTATATTATTGTTGTATATTATAGTGTTTGTGAGCTTTTTGTCACTGTGCCCCAAATCCCTGATGTGAACAAGTTGGAGGAGGAGAGATTGATTTTGGTTTGCAGGTTCAGAGGTTACATTCCATGGTCAGCAGGCTTCATTGCTCTGGGCCTGAGGTGGAGCAGAGAGCATCATGACAGAAGGACATGGTCGGGGGAAGTGGCTCAGCTCCTGGCAGCCAGGAAGCAGAGAGAGGAAGAGGTAGTAAGAAAAGAGCCAGGGACAAGATGTATCTCCAAGGGCATGTCCCTAGTTACCTACTTCCTCTAGCCTCACCCCACTGCCTGCAGGTAGCCCATAGGAATTATTATCCAACAATGGGCTCCTACCCTGATGAGCTTGGAGCCCTTGCCAGCCAGTCATCTCCTGTAAGCCCCACCTCTGGTCATCACTCCATTTCCTTTAACACATGAGTTTTGGGGAGACATTCCAGAACCAAACCTAATCATCTTTGTGATTATACTGTGGAGTCTATGGTGGTCCAGCTCATGGTCTTGAAATCTGACTCGCTTGGGTCAAGTGCCCGCCCTGCCACTTACTCTTGTGTCATCTTGGGACTGTTGCTTAACATTTTATCTCCTACAGGAAATGGGATAATAGTTGTATTATTAGGAAATCATGTGATATAAGATGTTTAAAGCACTCAGAATGGTGGATTCACAAGCAATCACTGTGTGTGTGTGCATGTGTGCGTGTGTGTGTTCTCTTAATAATGCATTGCATGTGTGCATCAGAACTAATTTAACGGGTTTCTCATCAATGAATGCCTAACATTTTCATTTTCAAGCAAATTTTCCACAGGTAGCAATTATAAACTCTGGACCATTTAATTAAAATAGATGTAAAAAATGTAACTCTGTGAAAGTCCTGGAATGAAAAAGAATCAGGAAGAAGCTGGAAATGATAGGATGATTAAAAGAAAGCACTGGTACTGAATGAGTATGCTTTTTTTTTTTTTTTATTTTTTGAGAGAGAGAGGTGGAGTTAATTTTATGTTTTCCTCTAGTTTTTGTCTTTCTTCCACTCAGCTCTGTATAGTGCTGGGATCAAACCTGGGTCCTAGTGCATGCCATATAAGCACTCTCCCACTGAGCCACCTCTGTAGTTCAATTATGCGGTCTTTAATGGCTCTTTGGCAGATCCACCCACGTTAGCACCTGAGAAGGTGGATACAGCTGGATAGAAGCCAAATAAAAGAACAGAATTCAGGGCAACCACTACGTTTTGAAACTGTGGAGGAAAAGCCCTGGAGAGATTTTGAGATGAAAAATCCTAAATTTTCTATTTAGGCTAGTCTCAAAACTCTAGATGATCTCTAAATAACATATTTATTAGGTAAACTTTGAGCGCTCATCAAAGGCTCAAATGGAAAAAGAAAAGATTTCAGCTGTTTGGATAAATTCAAGAAAATGTGTGGAGGTTGAAGTCAACCAAATTAACTATCTGTCTTTAAGAGGAACTAACAGAGCCCATATTCTTTATGATTTATACTTAAAAATGTACAATATAAAATTTGTATAATTTGTATAGATACTGTATAATATTATATGTAAATATTGTATCATGCTGTAAATCTACCATTCAAATTTAATTTAAACACTACTAGACACATAAAGAAACAGGACACTGTGACACATTCTGAAGAGAGTCCACCAACATCCACTCCAAGATGTTGGGATCCAGATGTTGGTATAATCACATAAGAATTGAAAAGTAGCAATTATAGCTATGTTGAAGGACATACGAAAATATATTCATAAAAAATAAACAGATGGGGATCAGAACAAATAGAAATTCCTGGTCACAAAGTAGTTGAATGTTGCTTGAAGGGCTGTAATATTAATTCTAAGTGCATCATGGAAATCTAAGAAATTATTGTAATCCTTTAGTTAACTACTAAATAAATAAAATTATAACAGATGTTAAAGCAGAATTCTAAGAAGCATTCAACTGACCAGAAAGAAAACAGAAGAGATTGAAGAGCAATTAAGAGATAGATATGAGAAAAATAAACCCATAACACATTTAAGCTTTGAATTACTCCTCTCAATAGTTACATTAAATGCAAGTGAACAAAGCCCTCCAATTAGAAGGCAGAGATTATGAGACTAAATAGAAAGAAAAAGCATACTGCAACTGTAGGTGATCCATAGCACCTGCACTTTATCACGGCACAAAGAGATGGTGTTTAAATAGGCGGGAGGAGATATACCCTGAAAGCCCCTTTAATAAGAAAGTGAGAGGGGTTGGAGTGGTGGCTCAGCGGTTATGGCACTTGTTTGGCATGCGTGAGGACGAGAGTTCAAACCCCAGCACCACATACACACCGAAGAGTCAGAGCAACATAAATCACATGAAAAACTAAATAAAATTGATTCTCTCTCTCTCATTGTCCCTCCCTCTTAAAAAAAATAAGAAGGGACATTTCATACTAATAAATGGTCATCAATAATGCATGATGGATGTATGTGTTCAAGAGTACTGTTTCCCTATTTATAAAGAAAATACTGACAATTAATTTTGTAAAATATAATCCCGGTACAATTTTGTACAAATGTGCCATTGTACTTGAAGTCTCAACACCTCTCTCAGGAATCAATAGAACAACTAGGTTAAACATGATTAAGGTATAAACAATCCCAACAACCCCATTCATCAGCTGAAGTTTGCTGATATTTATAGAACACAACGCTCAACCCATTATTTTCAAAGGCATGTAGTATTTTCATCAAGACAGATCATATGCAGAGCCAAAAATAAGTCTCAAAAAACTTTAAAAAAAATTTTTTTTAAGAGCGGGACAGTGAGAGAGTGAGAGAAAGAGAGAGAGATTTTATTTAGTTTTTCATGTGGCTTTTGTTGCTCCGAGACTTCATTTGTGTACGTGGTGCTGGGCTTTGAACTCATACATGCTAGGCAAGTACCGCAACCACTGAGCCACTGCTCCAGCCCCAGTCTCAACAAATTTTGAGACTGATACACAGCAGAAGTCAGTGACAGTGAGAGATGTGTAGAGTCTCCAAACACTTGAAATTTGTTTATGGGACATATCTATAAAACCTATGGGTCAAAGAGGATATTGCAAGGAAAATTAAAAATATTTTAAGTGACTGATAATGGAAATAGAATATACAAAGTGATTTATAGAAATACTTAGAGGGAGATTTATAATGCTAAATGTTTACATTAGAAAAATCAGAAGTCTAAAGTTAATAATTTATTTCCTTGAGAAGCTAGACAAGGAAGAGAAAATTTAGCTCAAAGTAAGTAGAAGGAAGAAAGTGATAAGGAAAAGTACAAAAACCAATGGAATAAAATGTGAGGTTGAAGTCTTTCATGAGCTATGTGTACTTTCCTTTTTGTGCTACATTTTCACTTAGGCATTTTGAAACTCTTTTATTGATTTGTGCTGATGTTCTTTAAACACTAAAGGGCAAAGATTAGGGGTTTTTCTAAGCATGTGATATTTGTCTTCCCTGTGTTTATGATAATTTGTCCCAGCATGCATTTTGGAGCTTACATAATAAAAGCATTGGCCTTCCCACATTAGGTTCCTGGATTTATGTCCAATTTCTGAAGGCCTTTGCTGCACGTATATATGCTAGTAACACCACTGTTTTATTTTTAAAGCTCAATTTTTTTGATGCATTTGAGTTTTATTGTAGCATAATATATAACTTAGTATTTGTTTCTTGAGATTGCTGCCTAATTGCCTCAGTAATATTTATTGATTAATCCAGATTTTTTCCACTAAGAGTTGTATCCTAAAATAAAACCCACCATGCATTTGGATCAATTTTAGTACTCTTTCCTTAATCTGTTTATCTAGCCAGCCATCAGACGACATTGTAGTAATTCATTTGAATTTATAATAGGGCTAGTTTCAGCTCACTAACCTCCTCTCTCAAATATCTCTTCCTTGTTGGTTTTTCTGTATCAACTTCAGAGTCAGCTTATCTATATATTTTAAACCCTAGCCATTCTCTTCCGAAGGTTATTAGTGTGTAGGGTAACTTAAGAAGACTTGACAACTCAATGGCACTGAGATTTATTGGACAGTGGTGTCTTTCTGGATGCCTTATTAATGCTTTAAAGTCTTTCTTAATATGTGTTTAATGCTTCTTATAAGATCTGGCTTTGTATACCAACACATAATCCAGGGGAACTATAGACATGCAGGTAGGGAAGGGAGGAAGGGAGAGGTGGAGGAGGTGAGAGATGAAGGGAGGATAGGGAGGGATCCAGGGAGACAATCCACAATGTGGCATATGTGTCAACTCCCTGAGAAGTTAAATGATACTATACCTTCATTTAATTCCGGAAAATTTACAATCATATATATATATATGATTATAATAATACACATATGTAATCATATACCTATAAATTTAAATATATATTTAATAAAAATATATATAACTAATAAAATATAAATTTATAATCATATATAATATGATATATATATATACACATATACATTTATACCTCTTATAGGGGTATAATATAGAAGAATGAAGATACAGGGGAGTGGGCATTGTGGGGGAGAATGATTTAAGACCAAATGCATATCATATTGTCACTTCATATGCATTTAGGATTCATTGACAACACCTTAATAAAAATTAAAATAAAAATTAAAGATAAAAATTAAAAAAGAAAAAACAGTGAAAAGCGAATTGTAAGAAAAAGTGCAATATGTCAATATTTATGAGATATAGTCGCAAGATACTGCATAAGATATTTGAATAAGCTCCACCGCATGCATTTGCAAAAATGCAATTGTTTAATCCTATTGTCAGTTATATCTAAAAACAACAAGGGGTGATAGGAAGGGAAGAGAAGGGGAAATGTTGGAACTGAGTTAAAGCAAGGTACACTCCAAGCATTTATGTCACTGTATATACTATAGTCATGTATATAAAAAATGTTCTTCATAGGTATAAGAATTATCCCACTGCACTTGGATATTTGAGGATAAATACAGGATCATGAAAGAGAGGCAAGGGATCAAGTGACGGAGGAGGGAGGTAGGGGGATGCGGGGGGCGGGGTGGTATTGGCCAAATTGTTTTGCTGTATTGTGTGCATCTATGAATACGTGATAAAAAATCCCATCATTATGTACAACTGTAATGCAAAACTAAGAAATATATTAAAAAGTTAAAAAATACGGCTTTGTAATTTATTTTCTTTCTTTCTTTTTTGGTTTCTTAAACCCTTTTTTTGCTTTTTTTTCGTACAAATTCAGACACAGATACAGAAGCACAGATACCTATACCATAGCACTAAGCTGTTTTCCTGATTCTTCTTCCTATTTGCAGTGCTTTTCCAACTGAGTCTGTGAGTTTGCAGGGTAAATGAACATCCCACCTGTAAGTAATGATGATTGTACCCCAACTTGATAGCTTGGGCACCTCCTTCCTTTTTGTGCTGACAGTGGTGTCTTTGACTGCTTCCTCTTTAACCTAATTCTAGGATTTAGTTTAGTAAGACTTGTTAGAGACTTATCTTTCTCTGTTTTAAGGAATTTTTCTAATGAATAATAGATATTGAAATTTTTACTTTTAACTATTAGTCTAGTGAATTATGCTAATAGATTCCTAACACTGAACCATATTCATGTTACTCAATAAAGACTAGGTTATTTTGTTTTATCTCCTAATATGTTACTGAATTTTATTTGCTAATATTCTGTGGAGGGCCTTTGCATAGATATTCACAATAAAGAGCTAATTAATGTTATACTTCACTGCATTTAGTTATCAATTATTTTAGTTTTATAAAAATAAAGTTTGAAAGGAGTTTTTTACTCTGCTCTAAAAGAGCAGCTTCAAACTAAAGTATGCTGCTTGATTTTTATTTTTATTTTTTAAGAAAGGGGACAGTGAGAGAGAGAGAGAAAGAGAGAGAGAGAGAGAGAGAAGCAATTTTTATTTTAGCTTTTCATGTGCCTTTCATTCCTCGGACACTTCGCTGTGTATGTGGTGCTGGGGTTTGAACTCACATTCTCACGCATGCCAAGCAAGCGCCCTAAATGCCGAGCCACTGCTCAGCCCCTGCTGCTTGATTTTATAAATAAAATATTATTTGAACAAAACCAACCATGCCTATGTATTTACATATTGTTTGCGGCTGTCTTCATTCTATGGATACAGAATTGAATAAATTAACAGAGACCAGGTAGCCCACAGTGCCAAAGATGTATAGTATCTGGTGCTTTACAGAAAAAATTTAGGGTCCTCTGCTGTGAAATAACTTTATTTGCATAGGAATTCTTGGTTAAATAATGTTTGATGGGATTCCACGTGAAGCAATATTAAGTCACTAATTCCCTGGGTTGGCTTTTGTTTTGGTTTAATGTATGTATTATAAATATTATTTCTACAATTTCATGATCACTGAAGGTTTCTTTGTGACCTAAAATGTTTTGAATGTTTCAAGGGTGCTTGAAAAAAATTAAAGTTTTGTTTCATTTGTCAAAGACAGAGTTTTATGCAAATTAGCTTGATACATATCATTAATGTGTTAATTACATCTGCTGTGTCCTTATGTTTCTTCTCCAATTTTTTTTATATAAAGGGAGAGATGAATTTTAAACTGCTATTTCTCCGTGTTTTCTCTCATCTTTGTTTTTGAAATTGGCTATGCATTATCTGATAGAAAGCTAATCAAGCTTATTAGAAGGATATTATATATATTTGCCACCCTATTCTTTAATTCACTAACTCCCTTCATCCTGAATTTAAATTATCTGAAAATGATTTCTCCTGCCTACTTAGACATTGTATTTCCAGGAGTTATTTTCAATCTTCTTTTAATTGATTTTCAATATTTTGTTGTGATTTTATTTCAGTATGCTTGCATATAACATTGTGTGGAGTTCAATGCAGTTCTCTGTTATAGAATCATATTTTATTCTGCTCTTTGTCCTGTATTTTGGTTCTTGTATCATTCTTTCTGCAGTATGTGTAGTCTTCATTTCTAATAATTTGGAGAAGTTATTTTTTACTTAGGTAATAATTTTATAAATTTACTCTTTGAAAATTCCTAATCAATCATTTTAAAAACAAGATTTCTAATTCTGCTCCACCCTTCTCCACCTATTGATTTTAGTGGGTTATGTTGTTCACCTTAGTGATTACTCTGGGATCACATACTTAACCATGTTAGTTTCTTAGTCAACTTAAAGTCTCACCATTTCTCCATCACTGCAGATGGTGAGGGTATCCTCACCTTCTTTCCCTCGTTATTTCAATTGTATTATTTCTATATGATCAAAGTACATGAAATTTGCATTCTGTTACTGAACTTTTGAGTGCAGATAGGTAGACATTGGGAATAATAATGGTACTTACTGACTTCATGGAAATTTTAGGAGGATTTAAAATAGTGCCTAAAATCATTACTTAATAAATTAATATTAATTTCATTATTATTCTATTGTTAATCATGTTCCTTCCAATTCTTTTGGTTTTATTTAAAGAACTACATGGGCTCAATGGCGTACACTGATCTTTTGGTTGGTTGACAGTAGTTGTTTAACTTATTTCTTACCTTTTGTCTAAGTTAGTTCTTCTCTTATCCCATCCTTCCTCCCTCCTCCTTAATCACCTTGCTCTCCTCCATTGATCTTTCTTCTATTTGACAGCATTTTTTATTTCTTCACTCTACTTTTCTCCTTTTCTTTTGGACTAGCTTCTGCATGTAAGAGAGAACATTCGACCTTTTACTTTCTGGGTCTACTTATTTCACCTAGCATGATCTCAGTTTCATCTATTTACCAGAAAATTTCACAATTTCATGCTTCTTTATGGATAATATTCCATTGTGCATAGACACCACATTTTCTTTATCCATTTGTCTGAAGCGCACCTAGGTTGGCTCGATAACTTGACTATTGTGAATTGTGCTGCTATAAACATTGATGTGGCTGAGTCACTGCAGTATTCTGATTTTAAATCTTTTGGATACATGCTGAGGAGTGGGAGGGCTGGGTCATACGGTGTGGTTCCATTCCTAGTTTCTTGAGGAGTTTCCATACTGCTTTCCAGAGTGAAAAGCATTATTTTGCAATCCCACCAACAATGTATGAGTGTCCGTTTGCCCTAACATCCTTGGTAACATTTATTATTATTTGTACTCTTCAACATTCTGACTGCTGAGAGATGAAATCTCAATCTCAATGCAGTTTTAATTTGCATTTCTCTAACTGCTAGAGATGTTAAATATTTTTTTCATATATTTGTTGGCTATTTATATTTCTTCCTCTGAGAAATGTCTGTTTAGTTCTTTTGCCCATTTGTTAATTGGGACATTTGTAGTTTTTTTCTTTTTTTTTTTTTTTGGT